>JARHVA010002793.1:1585000-1612500 GCA_037957365.1 Torreya grandis
GCTTCTTTCTTCTCTGCTACTATTGTACCTACATTCATCTCATCAAAAACAATGTTAGAAAAAACATTGAGGCCGAATTTCCCCTTGAATAGTTGTTTGCCTCTTCATTCTTATTTATTCCAACTTGTGTTGCTTAAATTATAACTTTATTCTCCTATTCTCTCTCATGGATATCAACTTGATTGGCCATTTTAATCTCTTATTTATTACCCATCCATTCCATGGATCTAATATATCCTCTGCCATCAATCCAAGTAATGCTATCATCTGCTCTATCTCATTGACCTCTCTTTGGAAGTCTTCTTCTTTATGATTCCTTCTCATTTCCCCCTTGCTCTATTTTTTTAATTGTTACTTTTCTTTTGACAATCCCTCTATCAATCTCTTCACTAAAATCACTCTTTCAAGTAAGTCTTCTTGCTCTATATCCATTATCTCATCCATATCTTTTTCACCTTAGCCTCTTGATAATCTATCCAAGCTTCCTTCTTCTTGGATTCACCATTTTGATCATCCCTTGTGCTCTACCAACTAAGCTAGATGAACTCTTCACTTCTCTTAAGTCTTATTGAATTTTATTTTCTTCTTAAACTTTGACTACCTTATCCTTCCCCTTTAAGAACTAGTAACTCATTTCAAAATTAGTACTCAACAATCATCAAAATAAAATAGCCATCCTATCAAATCCTTCACACTTACATAAATAATTCAATGCACCTTTTCCTAAAGAGATTATAGCTTTGATACCAAAAATTAATGGCTATCTTATCAATTTTATGTACAACCCATTATTGTATCACACAACTAAAGGATTATTCATAAATCTTCCCATTCCACTTAGAATTTAAAACATTCATACTAGTCTCTCTTAAAATGAAATAGAATTTCATTCAATTTTTATATCTAATGTCTTCTTAATAATCTGCATTAGAATAGTATCCTCCTTTATTTAATTTTTCCTTGACTATCATAAGATTCTTAACCTATTTATAATGTTATTTGATCCTCATCTCTTCCTGAAGATCCTTTCTTATAGATCAATAGCCTTCTCTTTTTATCTTCATTCCATATTGTATTGTGTGTTTAAAATCACAATATTTGAGTTGTGTGACAAAATATGTTCAAAATAGAATTTTTATTGTTTATAGAATCCTTATAACTTGATAGCAGATGATTAAAAACTATAGATAGACTACTTTAATCCCTTTGTTATTGATACACACATATACCATCCATGTATTGATCAAGAACATAGAAACACAGGAATAAAATTTAATTTTTTCTCTTAGGATTATCTATCATTTATCCTTTGAAATGGAATGTATCCTACTATAATGCATACAATCTTTTAACAGGTGTAATATTCAATCCTCCATTAATCATATCAGTCCTGCTTCATTCTCAAGCTTACTAACTATGCAACTCAAAATACATAGTGAACTAGTCTACTACATTGGCATAAGCTTTCTCAACAAATAAAATAAGGTAACAAGGATTTTTCAAAACCCTATAGAAATACCCAGTCAACTAAACAATAACTCACTATGTATTTATAGATATTTAATTCTTAATTTTTAATCCTATGTCCTCTTCCATCAAACAATTTTCCTTTTTTTCCTTCAAGCGCTCTTACTTAGTGTGTAGTTAGAATTGTTCAAAGGCACTATTAAATATTAGGAACAACAATATCAATTTAAATTATAGATCTATGGACTTATTTTTCTTATGATATCCTTATATGCTTCTTCTTTTTTGATCTTGAGTGAATTGGTAACACATTTCTACTCAAAATAGTTCTGGCTTCATCGATTCATATGGGCTTACATCGATCAATAATTATTCATTATTATTTCAAATCGAAGATGCATATCAAATCACATTAATTTTAACAACCTTATGTAGTGATCTACATGGACTAGGCTAAGCTAAATTCAATTGAAGGTCTACGAGTTAGATGAGTCATGTTGGAACTCCATGTAATTATAAAAATACATGTAGTTTTCTTTCCACTGATTCGATGCCACAGTAGTTTATAAAGCCTTGATAGTCATAAAATTAAGCTTAAAGATCCAATATATATAACCATCACCAACCATAAATTTTTGAATCCTCCTATATGGTAGCATAATGTTTACTATTATCTTATTAATGATTACATCATTGAATGAAAACACAAAACTAAGATTAAGATGATGCTAACATAAAATGATCATAAGCCCATATTATGGCCTTTAAAACATGACAACATTAATGAGTACCCATAGACTCCATAGGTTACAATACCACCTTCACAAAGACAAAAAAACAACCTTCCACACATGCACATACATAGAAATTAACAATATTCTTAAAAATATTCTTTCATACATATAAATACATTCTCATAATATGTATTTTATATATAAAAATAAGGCTCATGACCCTACTTAATTCACCTATAAAATCTCCTTCTAAATTCCTCTCAAATACCTTACTCTATGAAAATACTAATTTATATATTACTCCAATATTCCATATTAAAAAAGGTCTAATTTTGAGTCCTAGAATATCTCACTCCTTCAACAACTCTAACCACTCCTAAAAACTAGTTCTAACTCCCTAACTAAATGCTATATTCAAATTCTACATTGATATCCAATCTTGACCAACTCAATATGAGGCTATAAAGCCTATTTACTCTCAAAATGACTCTATTTACGTATTAAACTTAACCTTTTAACTCTTTACCACACTATTAATCTTTTAACCACATTTCAAGGTGGTTTTACAATATGAATGAATATAAATATACTTAAATGAACCTTAAATCCAAATTGATTCTTTGACACCCTTAGGATTCATGCTTGATATTATGATCTTGCATCAATACCATATAGGAGGACTCAAACTCAGTTTAATATACATTTCTATGAGATCATCCACCTACATCCATGAAGGTATAGGCCTACCTCCAAGCCTATGGAGTTGATGACACAATGGTATATGTTGGAGTTTCATGATGAAATGGTAGAGATTCTTGTTCACATGGAAGTTTCATGAAACAAAGTAGTGATGGAATGAAGTAAAATGATAAATAGGAGTGTTCCAAGAAAGTATATAGTCAATTAAACCTTGAAATGTGTGCCTAAAACCATGCAAAGGATAAGGTCTAGATCCACACACTTATATGATGTAAGAATGCAATGAAAGACAATTTAAAGTCAAAGAGTGAACATATGAAATGACTTATCCATGTCAATTGATCAATTTTCATATACAAGAATTTAAAATATCACTATACTACTCCCATCTCATGAACATGATAGTACATAGGCCTATATAAAAAAAGATAGTGTAAAAGGCCTAAAACATTGTTTGAAGAGTCAATATGCTAGAAATATCATGAAAGGGAGTTTTAAAATGGTTTAAGGAGTATTTTAGGAACCAATTCATGGTGAAATTATAACTAAACACCTCTACACCTCATAAACACCACCTACAATATTAATGGTATACAATGATAATGAGGTTCCTTGAGAAGCATGGTATGATGATACATTGCATAAGTTTGCAAGGTAACCAATGAAGGTTGAGATAATTAAAATGAGGATTTTAATGAAATTTGAAAGCATATTAACCATTATTAAACACAAAAAGGGTGAAAAATAAGGAAAACTCAATCTTAAGACTTAAAAGGAGGGATCCTACTGGTAAATTTTGGGAAAATCCACCTATATGCTACAATATGCATGATCCAAGCATGAAAATTGGTGGAGATGATAATAATGAGTTGTTTTACCTAAAAATAATATTAGAGAGGCAAATATAATAGTGTAACTATTCACTATTTTGTCACAGTCAACCCCATGTCTATTGATAGTTAAAGAACACAAACAACTTAAGCTAATTTAGAGGAAAATCCTTCTACAAACCTTTATATACAAGATCCAAGTATGAAACTTGATGGAGATGTTTTTCATGAGTTATTATAAATTTATAACATATTGGTTTGGTCTAAATAAGATAATAAGTATCCATTTTTTTTACCATCACCCACATGTCCATTTACAACCACCATTAGAGCTAGGAGACTATTTTGAGGTATACAGGTTTGGTAGGGTATTTTTAGTCTATATAAACCTATTTATAGGTGATAATACTCTAGGTTAAATGTAAACCATATCCTTTAGGGATAAAACAAGTAAGCAGGCAACCATTAAAACATAGGTAGTCATAAAAAGTATGAAGGCAAAGTGAAACTTAAACATCAAAAGGAGGTAAAAAATGGATGGAAATGAATTTGAAATAATTTTTTTAATAATTTAAATCTTATTAAAAGTGCATAAATCCTTGAAACTAAATATTAAGCCTAGAATCTAACCTAAAGGCCTAGAAGGCCTATATCACATTAAGGCAAATTTAGACCTTCCAATGCAAGATAACCTATTGAGAGGGTGTGATGAGATGGTAAAGGTACCATAAATATGGTTTAAATTAATGAAAGTTAAATTATATGGTCAATTTTACACTCAGATAAATTTGATCTTTTCAAGTCTAAGACACCCAGTTCAAGACCCTTTTAAAATGTTCATATCTTTCACTACATAAGGAGTTGGGCCAAATGATTTTGGTATGATTTGATTACCCATATGTAATTTACATTCATTATGATTTGAGATTTGTTGAGGGGATGATTTTTATTAACAATTTTTAATATTATAAGCAAGTTTAGAATGCATGCAGAACCCCACAAGCAAACATTTTATGTACGTATCTATGCACAACTTACAATTAGCAACCCAATATTCTTATGAATGTTGAAGGGGTATATATGATAAATATTAATGTAAATAAGTTATATAATTGAGGTCTATATTTTATGAACAATACTCAAGAAGGTAGGCTTGTTTGAGCTACCAAAGACCCTATTTTGACCAATTTTGCATTTTTGAACTCATAGGTCCATGAAATGACCTAGAATAACTTGGAAACTAGATAGAACATGTATGTGACTCTCTCAATATCATGTCTAACCTATTTTATAGAAGATGTTGGCACATATGGGTGTATAATAGCCCATAAATAGCCTAAAAATGACTATTTGTGTAGGTCTCCAAAGAAATAAATGGTATAAATGCATGGAAGAGGCCTAATGGGACATAAATAACCATTATATGGAACTTATAGCCATTCATAGGGGTTTTTAGGGTGCCTTGATGAGCTAAAATGTTAAAAACTTAGGTTTTCTAATAATTTGTGAATGGTTGTAGGTTTAATGGTGATTTCTACCATTGTTGTAGGTTTTAAAGGTGTCACTGATCTTAATTGTCTTTATCATAGGAAGGTTATGGATGTATATAAGTATTCTATAGGTCTAAAATTGGTTCTTATGGTGACAAATAGACTTGGAAGTAGGATCTAGGATAACTACTTCAAGGTGGCTCTAGCCTAAAGACTTCCATAAATGGAGTCTAAGAGATTTGTAGGTTTAATGGTTTATTTTGTAGGTTGGAGGAGAATATTTGAGTTAATAATAAAAAATAATAAAAAAATGAACCCTCAAAGTTAACCTTTAGGGTTAGTTGTGAGCATCAAATGCCAAATCACATACCATGTTGTCAAGTGCCTTCTAGAGCCCAAGTGTAATGGGCATATAAGTCAATTTGAGGAGTATGGGAAGTTGAGGAGAAAATTGGAGAATTCAATGAGGCTTCTAGAGCTTTAAATTTTTTTCCTAAGGTTAGTGGAGTATGACATCATCTTCCTTAAGTTTTTTGTATTCTAGTGCCTTTTTAGTCCAATGAGAAAGCTTGAATATCCTTTTGACATTTAAAGGCTAATTTTATAAGAAATGATTAGTGATTAATTAATTTGAATGTTTTTAAGACTCAATTTAAGGTGGTTTAATGACATTTATTGAATTTTGAGAGCTTTCTTCTCCTCTCTCTTCCCTTTTCTCCTATATCTCCCTTTTCTTCCCAATTTTTAAGATACACTCTCATTTGACAAGGCAAAACCCTATAATTTTTTTTAAATAGCCTTTAAATTAATAAGACAAGTTATTTTACCTATTTCTTGCATGAATCTAGTGCTCTACTCAGTTTGTGTATGATTACTTTGTAGAAGGGTGTCTTTCCTTGGTAATTGTCCTTCTTTCTTGCCTTTTTACAAGTATTCCACCATTATTGAAAGTTTGAAACTTGTGATTTTTTGGTCATTAGTGATGGTATAGTGTGTGTTTTATACTCATCTATAGTTCACCTCTTGCCTAATGGGCCTAGTTTTAGAAATATTGATACAAAAAGACTAGTTTAAGAGATTGTGTGGGTGAGGGTTATCTTTAAACTACCTCAGTGTTATTTTCATACAATTTGGAGTGTCTTTAAGTTTGGTAAACCACCTTATTTTTGTTTTTTAGTAATTTATTGGAACCCTTCAATCTCTTTTCTAATCAGAATCAATAGTTTAGGTGAGATACCTAGAGGAACCAACCTCCTCTAGAGGTTCAACCCCATCACAGGATACCCACAACCTACGGTCATTTTGAGAGCATAAATAATTATCTCATGAGGGTGAAATTCTATGATATAATAGGTAACACTTAGGTTTTAATTTAATATACCCTTGAGGTATAGTTCAAAGAAATAAACCTTAAACCTAGTAAGAGACCCTGCTATCATATTGAGACATATCTAGGTCCTCTTTGCACCTTTATGTACATGGGAATGGTGTGGAGAGTCAATGAAAATTTGAGGGAAGTGTTGGAGTTAGGGTGATGCAACAAAATTATCATTTTGGCCTTTAAACCTTCCATTAGCTTACATAGTTTTGATAGTCATTCAAAGCACATTTCGTTATGTTCATATCTTAACACATATTTTGAATGGGAACTCGAGATACTCAAGGAAGTTTAATATGTCAATGGAGTAAAGATCCATAACAATAAATTTTTCTTTGGAGTTCCATACTATATGAAACATCATTAAGATGGTGGACCTATAAAACCATTATTAAAACCCTAAAAGGTACCTAATGAATTAAAAATGTTTCAAAGTTAATATAAATGAAGTGTTTGAGCCATGAAAGGATGATTATGGTATTTATAACTCTCCTAAGTATCATAAGCACCTATTGGTTGGCATGTGTGGAGGTCATGTTTTATAGGCTAGGCTTGAGAAGGTTAATTTGAGCCTATGAGAAAGAAATTGAATGGTATTTGCATATATAATGAATTATATAAATGAGAATTGGTCCTAAAATCTCTTAAAAAACCTTGAAATAATCATCTATAGGGGTCTTTGTTACTAGTTCTAAAGATAGATAGACTTGGGTATTTAGATATAATATTGTATGCATGCAGATAAAGTGAAAATGGTTTATTCAAGCCAACATTATTACTCCAAAAGACTTCAAGGATGATATTCATGCTAGAGATAGTGGATAAGACCCTTATAACTCATAGTGAGGCCAAAATTCTAAGAACCCTGTAGTAGTATATGCTTGTATGTTAGCCTTCTTAAACAATGTCATCTATAAGAGTGAGTGTAAGGCAATATGAGGTCACAAGGACACCTCTAATCTTCATGAACAATATTATTATGTTTTTAGAAGGGTATGTATAATTTTAGATATAGGAGAGATACTATAGTTGGTCATTCTGAACTTGAGACACTTAAACATTGCTCATAAAGTATGTTCTTTCCTCAAGAGGTGACTTTATTTGCTCACTATTGTATAGCAATTATACATGTGATTATAGGGACTTTAAGAGAGGTTGAGGGTGTATTATACTAGTGTTTTTTGGAATTATAGTAGTGCTTTATCTCCTAAACTTTATGAAACATTATTAAGAGTCCTAGGTACTCTTAAACCTCTTTAAAACCCTAGTTAAGACCTGACTAGGAAGATTTGAGGGAAACATCATTCAAATAGATTGAAATCACCTAATAAGTACCTATATCATCTAGTAAACTTAGAAATGGTCATGACCATGGTACTTTGTTATACAAAAACTATACGTATTTGATAAAAAAATTACACTTTTTTAAAAAAAAGGTAGAAAATGAGGTACAATGCAATTTAAGAAGTTAAAAATCATTAGAGGGAGATTTTTGACACTTTAATTGTCTATAAAAGTCATTATATGACTAAAAATTCCTCTATAAGCTTCTTCCAAAAGGACATTTTGTAGATATGAGAGAGAAGGTGACCAAATCACCTAGTTTGGCAAGTTTACAAGTATTTCTTGCTCAAAAGGCTTATGTTATGTTACATGATGCCATTTCAAACCTAAAACCCACCCATTCATATGTTCTCAAGTTATCATACAAGTTTTCATGGTTCCAAACACACATATTCAAGTAATTAGGCCTACTATGCCTAATAGACATACTTGGTCAACAAGGAAATTTGAAGAATGACATAGAGAGGGCTGATGAAATGAGTCAATACAAGATATTACACCTGGTAAATAAATTAATTAAATGATGAATGTGAACTTTCAATATCAAATTATGGAGGAAGGAGTCATTTTATTGACTTAGTCATATGATCAAAAGAAGGAGAGGTTATTATACGCTTTATGATGGCTTAATAACATCTCATTGATGTTGTAAATATGAAGAAGAGAAAGTATGTGACCAAAAAGAGGTATATCCATGGCTTGAGATTATTTTAACAAGTCAACCACAACCCCCACTACCCAACTTCAATTCTTAAGGAGATATTGAAGAGCATCAAACATGGAGAGTCATATGCAAGACTATGTAACTATTTTGTAACTAAAGTTTGAGTTGAATATGGTCATTAATTACCTTTTCCTCTCTCATCCATGCCATTCTCCCCTTATTTATCTTCTATTTATGTTATATATTTAGGCCTTAAGGCCTTGATTTGTATCCCTCACTTGGGTCTAAGGAATCTTTGTTTAGTTTTATACTTGTAAACCTATTAGACTAACGAATATAATATTGTATCTTATTAATGATAAATATATATTATGTATATTCTTGTTTTGATATGAATAAGTGGTTTAATCTTACCCTTTGAAACTCCAAGTCTCAGTTAGGTGTTAATAAGATTTATATGTAGGGCATCTAATTTGTTATGATGATGGCTCAAGTTTGGAGTGGAAGTCTAATTGCAAGTGCCTTAAACTAGCCCTTCCTGTAATCACCCTCATGCTTTAGTAATTAAAACCAACCTATATATGAAACATTATTTCTTATAATCCATTGAAGATAGTGATTTAGTTTTATGCATTATCTACTGGTGTTATTAGGAGTTTAATTTGAGTGGATAAGAAATATAGGTGCATCATGAACCCTTAGAGTAGATTAATTTATGCACTTTCTATCCTTTTTCACACCAATAGTATTAGGTTTCAGTTAACTAATCCATAAGTGATGTACTAGGGGAGATAACCCCATAATCTAGAGTTTTGGTCTAATGATAAGGTTACCCACAACCTTTAGGCCATTCCCATGTTAGTCTAGGTTTGAAGTAGAATTGAACACTCTCCTTCACAAGGTACAACATGGGTTGCTAAAAATATCATTTATATCACTTTATTTAACCACTTCATAAGTATGCATTTTTGTCATTGGAATTATTTGCTTGAGTGGTATGATAGAGAAATTATTAGTTTGTGATTGTGTCATGTTAGCCAAAATTTGGCTACCCTAAATGAGGATCATTTTAAAACATTTACTTAATTGATCTTAAACTTTCTGATAGACATCATGAAGGTATTCTCATGGTCATTAATGATCTAGGATGCTAGATAGGGTGTCTTCTTTGATAACTTATAAGTCATTTAGGGTGGTCTAGTTGGTATCTAGGTCAAGTCATGTTGTATTTTCATCAAGAGGTCATTCTTTATGGTATTAATTTTTTGTTTATAATTTTTTAATTTATGTTTGACAAAGTTAAGGTAAGTGAGAAATAAATTTAATGTGGAGGCATGATAAGGAGATATGGTATTAACCATGCAAGGAGTAAACATGGTCCAAAGATGGTGAAATTGATCAAATAAGAAAACTATCAAGTTAATTACTTTGTTATTTAAAGTAATTTAGAGAATATATTTTTATTTTTGATAGGATTAAGGTATTCCACTACTTTAGTCTCATTGTGATTTACAATGCTAAAGATGACACTTACCAGTCATGAACAACTATGAAGGTTTTATCCTAGGACAAAGATATTTTATGTCATTTAACACTTGTGACATGTCCTACTACTGGTACTTGAACATAATCTCCATCTATAATATCTTTATAATTATTTTCCTACATTAGAGTATCTTTATAACGGCCATACATCATGTTTCCAATGCAAAAATGAGGAGTTATTAAAGGTTATCAATAAAAAGAGGGTTGTGAAATGATTTTTACATGATCTTACACATCCACACAGGTCATGGGAAGCTTTAGGATAGTTGATTACACCACCTCTAGTATATCCAAGGGTTAGAATAGTTAGATTTTTCAAGAAAGAATGTTTATTGAGGTCTTATGTAGAGGGTTTTTTATTATTGGCAAGGTGAAAAATATCTCAAAGGTGACCATGGTCTTATAATACCCAAATCCATGCAATAAATATAGGTATAAGGCCAAACAATTTAGAAACCTACTCATTTTCCCTATCAATCTACTTGGTAGCTCAAAACATCTAATCAATATTTTGTTTTGTCCATATAGAAGAGAGAGAGTTGGTACCTGAGTTTTTTTCCAGAAGAGGGGACCCTAAGTATCTTCATATTCCTAGCATTGGTTTGTAAATTCATAGCTCCTAATATATGAACAATCATTAATAAATTTAGGCAGTCATAATGTACTCTTCATTCACACAAGGTCAATTTTTAATGTTTTTAGGGTAGTTGTGAACTCATGGTTAAAAATTAATTATTGTATTTGATTATGCAACATTAAATTAACTCTCTCATACCATTTTTAGCACCTGTTTATAATGTTTGAACTCAAAGAAGTAATAAATATTTATTTTGGAGTAGGTTTTAGGTTTGAGGTATAATCACAAGGAATAATGGCAAAAGGATAAGAATGTATGATGTTTTTAGCATGGAGGTGATTATAAGAAGGTTATATATATATATATATATATAATATTTTTTACATCCTTTTTATATCTCCTAAAGGTATCAATAAGGTCAAATCATAAATTAAACTTTTTATAAGGTTCTAATGAATAGGAGTCAACATAAGAAACTATTCTTAGAGGCATGAAGGGTCAGGATGGGAAGATCATGCACTCAAAGTGAAGATTGATGCATTATGTTTAGATGCATGTGATATCAAAACAATTACTATATGTTTCCATGATCATACTTAAAGGAAGATTTTAAGTATTAGGTTTGTAAGTGAGAAGAAGTTGAGGTAGTAGGTTTGAACCTAAGGATTTGTGTTTCCTTTAATATCTAAGCTCATATGAAGAGCATATACAAGTGGTAAAGTAAATTTAAATTATACTTGGCACCCTAAAGAGACATTAGGAACCTAGATTAGTTGACAAGACCCCAACATTAAGTTTTAACATTCAAGATCCTAAAACCACCATCCATAGGCTTGTCATGGGAAGATTTAAGAAGATGCACACTTGTGATGTGTGGAAGAATAATAATAGTTTTTTTACAAATATTAATAATATTATCAAATACCTCCAATATTATTCAAGTGAAAAAATTCCAAATAATCACCTACAACCATTTCAAGCACTTAACTAGAGTGGATTATGTGACTCTAAAGGAAGGACTATGAAGATATTAGGAGGGTATTCATATTGGTTTGAGCCTAATATAATGGTGGATAATATATTAAATATTGAATCAAATTATCATATACTTACATCATTTTTCATTTGAGATAAATAATATCAAACAATAAAATAGGAAGGTTTTAGGCCTAAATATAGACCTATAGGTTGGTTAAGAGGAAATGAGTGTTATTCTAGTTTGATTATTGTGTTTAAAGGTGAATAAATGTATATGATACCATGAAAATAATTTATATTTTTATTATATTCAATGAGAGTATCAATAGTACAACAGAGGGATCAACTTCAATCCTTCATGGGGTGACAGACTTAGAGGAGAACCTATAGGCTTGCCTATACAAGAGTGGGCCACCGAGACAAATTTTGAGTTACATAAGAGATATAGAAGTCATGAGAGATTTTATGAGGTTTAAAATAATTATGATATCCATTTATATTTCCAAAAATTATAGTATATGTATATAAATGGTTCAAATAAAGGTGAGTGTAGACCTATAATTCTACAAACTTGTAGGTCCACACTCATGATCAACAAAATCAAAATCTTAAAAAATTAAGTGGTCATGATCCCATAAAGTTAGTCTCTACCCAATTAAAAAAATTATAATAATCACATGTACTCCACGTGATTACCAAGAGGAATGAGTGGATTCAACAAAAGTGAGCTACATAGAAATATTGCCATGAGAAACATGTATAAGTCTAATAGAGGACTCCAAGTCTGCCTCCAAGAGTCTGAGGATGGTGTGTAATTCATGTATGTATATTGGATTTAAGAATATTTTTATGATTTTTAAATTTATGGATCATGTTGAATTTTATTTTAGTGATGGGAATGCCTATATTGAAGTCAAGTGTTAACGAATAGACCTCTACGAAAAAAATTGTCTATTGGCTTACAAACCCTATTAGCATTAAATCAAATTAAAAAGATTTATTTTAAGGTTAATTTTAATTATATATAATTTATATATGTGATAATTTTTTTACCATACCCATTGGATACATTCATATCCAATGAAATGCATTTTTGAGGCTCTTAAGTCCTAAAATACCTTTCTCAATCTTCATGCTCAATCTGCCTGGTCAAGAAACTAAATTTTAATGCTCAAAAATTCATGAGATATATTAATGATATCAAATTGAAATTATATGTGTTAACATGGGTATAATAATCAAAACTTATATCATAATTTCACTGATTAGGTCTTTTTCTTGTATGAACAATTAGTTAGAATATAAACCATTCAAAACCCCTTTTACCTTGTGAAGAGTTCAAGAAACCACTTTTTAAAGCTCATAAATTTTAGGAGGTTTTACATGGTGAAAATTTTAATTTGTACGTGTTGGTTATATATTACTACTTTCATCATTTGTTATTATTTATTGTATTTAATCCATATAGGCTACGAAAAATTGTTAAGAAATCATTTCACATAAAACCTTGCATAAACCCTATAAATAGACCCAATAAAAGATATAGACCTCTTAAGTGATCAAATTTGATTGAAATGAAATAAAAACTAATTGGAATATAATTAAACACCTATAGGCACCTGAAAAATTCACTTTATTCACATGTGTGAGGTACTTTTATACATAATTTGGCCTAAAAATTGACCGTTGAGGCTTTGAAAAGTAGTTTTGAAGATTTTCATGGAGGATGACTAAGTATAGATCTAATGAAACATATAAAAACCATATATTATCTAATTAATGTAGGGTAAGATGATCTTAAGGACTCATTAATAAGTCTACAATGACTAACAACATTTGGAGGTCTCAAGATACCTAATTGTAAGTAAAAATGATATCAAGAGCTCCTATCATAAATAATGCACCTATAATTCAATATTAAAGATGTTTTTAGCATGAAAAATGGATGTAATTATCACCTAAAAGGTGACTAATGGGTATTCAATCTATGCTATCAATCTTAAAATAAGGAACTAGGCCTAGGATGATGAAATATACTTGTTTTTTGGTCTTAATTTCAGCCAAGCAATCTCTTCAAATAAACTATAGGTCTTCATCAGTCTGAAAGGTGTTGAAACCTTATTTTCAACTCCAATAAATTGAAAATAATAATTGAGAAGTGTAGGATGGTGTTTAGGTTGATTTATGAAGGCAAGATGACATGAGTCAAGTTTTCAAAATTGTAATTTCTCTTTCAAGAAGTGTTTGTAACTCTCAAAACAAGAGATCCTACACCATTTAGTTAAGTTCCTCATAAATTTGAGCCAAAAAAATGATAAGGAGATGGATGAAAATTATCCTAAACTCTCTTCCATGTGGCATTATAACATACTTGATATGGATGACACTTGTCAATGCATCCCCTATGCCTCTCCTTTCTTTCTCTTCTAACACTTCTCCTATATATACAACCTTGTTTGGATTTATAAGGGATAATATACCTAAGTATGGAATATACCTTATAATTTATATTCCTTTGATTAATAAAGACTATTTTTTTTACTACCTTATATCACTTTACTTAGTGTGTATGTATGGATAATTGATCTTGTTAAGTAATTTTCTTATTCTTCCTTGACATAGTTTCCTATTATAACACCTATATGTAGTTTTAAATATTATCTTATAGGTCATGTGAATTGTTTAAATGAGATGTAAAAGTTTAGTGTGGTTATCTTCTCATTAGTTTAATATTATATCTCTTGTCTAATTTTCCTAGCCCAATTATCCATCTCAACCTTCACATTAAAACATTGATGTAGGAGGTTCAGACTAGGTGTAGTGTATGTTCATACTAGTCTCATGGTTGATGTGAATATGTAGGTAGTTGGTAGTAGTCAATTAGTTTGGTGTATCAACTCCTTAGTTAAGTTTTTTTTAGTCATCTATAACCCTTTCCCTTGTAATCAAATTAGTATTAGTTTTTCTAACTAATACATCAAAGGTAGATATCTCTTATTTAGTGGTTTAATCCACCTTTTAGGTCACCTAAAACCTAATATTATTCACATGTATCAATTTAATATAGGAGTCTTAAATAACCTATTTAGGGGTGAAACTTTTGGTGATAATACTTTTGGCATGCCTGATGGGATAATGCGTGCATCTTATTGAAGAGTTTTTAATGATTATCTTCAACACATAAACCTTTGGAGGCATTAATCTAAGCATAATAAATGAATCTAAGTGAATCTCATCTGGTATAAGTATCCCAAGTGTCTAAAATTATAATATTTATATATATCATAATCATTCTATTGCTCAAGATGCATACTCTATGCCTTTATATTCTTCATATCAAGTTGATGGTGTTCATGGATTCACCAAAAGTGTCCCTAAAGAAATAGTATGTAAAAATTACTAAGGCTATCAATAGCCTTTTGTTCCCCCTCCTAATATAACTCAACCTCTTTGGTAGCCTACTCATTCCCCTAGTCATCTTTCTCAAAATAATTTATCTTCTATTCTAGATTTCTTTGACTTCAAACAAACCTTTGTAAGTTTGGAAATGAAAATGAGGAAATTTGATAAAGATAATGAGCTTTGATTGATTGTATATGATCCTTATAGTCAAAATGAAAACACTTGAATGATGAAGAATCTTGTGCATTCACTTAAGACTAAGTGGGTAGCTATTGAGAAATAAAACCAACATCTACCAATAGATAGATGTGATGGAGATAAGAAGTTTGATTCAATGTATTAATAATGGATTGATACTTAAAGAGAGGAAATAAATTCAATTAATTTAGACTTTAATGCCTTGTCCTACCCTAACACAACCTTATTTTACTCCAAACATAGCCTAAGTTGTAATATGTTATCAAGAGAATTCTATGTCAATGTTATCTTCACCCACTCTTCCTCAAGAACATGATACCATTATATATTGGATACCTTCTCATACTAAGATGAATAATTATGTCATGACTACTCTTAAGAAAGAGCCTTATTTCATGTATATTGAAATTCAAGAAGAAGATTAAGTGTATGGATCCCAATTCAAAGGATCTCTGAAGTCCTTCAAGTTCACCATCTACACAACAACACTAGGTTGCATCCATCCATGAAGTTTAAGACACCTCCAAGTTTTACAAATCAATTGAATAATGGAAAGAGAAGAATACAACATCTTAAATTCAATTATATTCCCATCCCTTCAAGATAATCATGATCATCCTAGTAATTCTAGGGTCCCAAGTTGGAAGGACACTCTAACAAGTTTCAAGTAAGATAATTAGGTATATTTCCATCCCACCCTCTCATTTTTTGAAGGAGAATCAATTTCATTGAGGGAAGAAGATGGACATTCAGATGTGAAGGAAAGTTTGTCAAATCTAGGTGGTGAGGTATTAGTTCATGAAAATGAATATCATTTAGTTATAAGTGAGCCTCAATAAGGATATGAAGTTAGTTTTTTGAGTGCATATGATGTGTAAATATTTATTGGGACTCCTATTTGTTAATAAGGTAACATATGTATCTTTAAGGATGATGAGAGAGATTGTATTGATGGTGGAACAAAAGCTAACATGGAAACAATCCCTTGCCAAAGTGATTCCATTGAAAAGAGTGAAAAATAATATCTTGATCATGCATGGTAAAATTTTTACCACATTTTTATGGAATAAATGGACTTTCTTGGTAGGAATGTGAGCTCTCTAAAATAAGAAGGTGAACATTAACATTAAATTGGTGAAGTTAAAATCCCTTTAAAATAGGATAGATTAGGTTTAGCATTAGAGAGACATAATGATTTGAGTCTTTAATAGGTATAAGATCTTTCATTATTAATGGATGAGGAAGAAGACCAATTTAGATCTCACAGATTGAGTCTTAAATAAGAAAAAAGTGACTATGCAGTAGTTGAGTAGTTTGAAAATGAACATGAGGCATGTTTCTTAAAAATTCATTGGTTATTGGTCATGTTGAACCTCACAGAAAAAGGATAGGAATTAAAAAAAATAATAATCAATGTCATGAGTCTTTTCAATCATTGAAATAATTTTACTAGCCTGCTGTTCCTTAAGAGAATGACAAGATTTAAATTTAACTCAATTTTTTTTTAAGTAATGAAGAAGAAGCTACCTTTTGGGATGAGATAATTTTTTTATCTAGTTTGGATGGTGAATATATAGCCCACAAAGAGAGTGATAATAATGTTTTCTTGGATAATGATAATGATCAATAGATTCATGAGACAACTCTTAAAGATAACACCATGTTTGATGACCTTGTTGAGTTTCATGAGTAAGTTAAAGGAGGCCTTGAAGACATGTGAAAGTCTTAATTGGAAATGTTCAATGATTTTTAAGATATTGGTAGGCTATCAACTCAATAATAATTTTTTTATGAATATTTTATATCTCTTATAAATCTAATAAGTATTATTATCCATCATAAAGACGCTCAAATCCATGGTGTAGCAAGGTATGATGATTATGACACTCTTCAAGGTGAACATGAAATGGAATTTGAGGAGTCAATAGAGGATGAAGTTGATTATGTTGATTCCCTTATGCAAACCATGGTCACCTTAGAGGTCTCCCACATTACCAAATATAGACAATAGTATGAGGTAAAAACTAAAAATCATGATGATTTTGTCTTTGTGGGAGACATGTTTGATATTGTAGATCTTTGTGAAATCAATGTAAAGAAGGTGGTGGTGAAGAAAGGAGATAGTTAAGCAATAATAATGTCTAATTATAATCTTACATAGCTTCCTTTATCATCGAATGAAGGTGATTTAAAGAGTTTTACTTTTTTATCTATATGTATTAGTTATAATAGGTTAATTTTATATAGTAGTTCTTGTTTTATCTTTCCCCTAAGTGCTTTGTAACACATAGTGTTTTGTATTATTATTTGTTTTATTTTTTTGGTTTGGTGTGTTTTCTTTTGTATTATTTTGTTTGTGGAGGTAGTCATATTTTTCATTCATTTCATGAGGATTATAGTCAAGATTTAAGGTCAAATCATGCCCTGTGTTGAGTTGAGATGACTCCATTGTCCAATGGAATAACTAGGCAATGGTTATAAAGTACATAGAAGTTATGAAATCCTAGGAGGTCACCAAATCCAAAATTTGGACACCTTTAATGAGAATCAATCAAAAAAATTCACTTACTTTATCTAAACTTATCTGATATCCATCATGTAGGTCTCTTCATGATCATTAATTATCTAGGATGTTAGAGAGGGTGTCTTCCTTGGCATATTATAAGTCATTTAAGGTGGTCTAATTGGAAGCTAGGTTAAGTCATGCTATGTTATCATCAATAGGTCATTATTTATTATCTTAATTTTGTGTTTATCATTGTTTAAGGTGAGTTTGAAAAATTTAAGTGAGAAATAAATTCAATATGGAGGCATTCCAATGAGATAAAGTACTAACCCTACAAGGAGAAAACATGGTCTAAAGTTGGTCAAATTGGTCAAAAAATAAAACTAGTAAGTTTATTACTTTTTTATTTAAATTGATTTGGATAATTTAATATATTTTTGACAAGATTAAGGTTTTCCACTGCTTTAGTTTCATTGTGCTTTCCAAAGCTAAAGATTAAACTTGATAATCATGAATAATTATGAATTTTTTATCATTGGATAAAGACATTTTGAGTCATAAAACACTTTTGACATGTCCTAATACTCATACTTGACTATACTCTCCCTCTATACTATCTTGAAAATGTTTTTCCAATGGTGGAGTATCTTTAAAACTACCATTCATCATGTTTTAAACATATAAATGAGGATTTACTAAAGGTTTTTAGGGAAAGAGTGTTTAAAAAAAAAAATCCCATGCTCTTGCACATCTATGCAAGTCATGGGAAGCTTTAATATAGTCTAGTCTACCACCTCTAGCATCTCCAGGGGTCAAAATAGTTAGATTCTTCAATAAAACATGTTTATGGAGGTCTTATGTAGAGGGTTTTTTATGGTTGTCAAGGTGATAAATCTATAAAATGTCCCCATGGTATTTTGAGACATAAATCCAAGTAATAAATGGATTTATAAGGCCAAACAATTCAAAAATCTATTCATTTTCCCTACAAATCTCCTTGGCAGCTCAAATAAGCCAATCAAGGTTTTGCTTGGTATGTATAAGAGAGAGAGAGAGAGGGAGAGTTAGGACCTATTTTTTCCCAAATTATGGGACCATAAGTATCTTAAATTCCTATCATTGGTTTTCAATTTGATATATCCTCCTTTATGAACAATTGTTAAGAGGTTTAGGCAGTCATAATGCACTCTTCATACACACAAGGTAAGTTTTGAACATTTCCAAGGTAGTTATGAACTCATGGATTGTAATGAATGATTGTATGTGATTATTAAAAATTAAATTATCTCTCTCACACCATTTATATCACTTTTTTGTCATGTTTTAACTCAAATATGAAATAAATTTTTATTTTGGCGAAGGTTACAAGTTTGAGTTATAGTCACAAGAAATAATGGTAAAAGGTTGAGAATGTATGATGTTTATAATATTAATGCAATTATAATAAGGTTATATATATATATATATATATATATTTATGTCTCTCCAATCCTCTTAAAATATCCTAAAGTTACCAATAATGTCAAATGATAAAGTAACCTTCTTTTAAAGTTCTAATGTACAACCTTTAATGTAAGAAACTATTATTAGAGGCATGAGGGGTCATGTTTGGAATATCATGCACTTCAAGGAAATATTGAGTCATTTTTTGTCAATTTAATGTGATATAAAACCAATTAATATATTTTTCCATGATAATACTTGAAGGAGAATTGTAAGAATTAAGTTTGTGAGTGAGAATAAGGTAAGGTGGTAGGTTTGAGCCTAGAGATTTTTGTTTGCTTTAGGATCCAAGCTCATATGAAGAGCATATACAAGTAATAAATTAACCTTAAATTATCCTTTTAATCATAAATATAAATAAGGAAGATATATAAAATAAAAAGACCCTAACATTAAGGTCTAACATTTAATATCCTCAAACCATCATCCATAGGCCTATCATGGGAAAATTTGAGAAGATGCATACTTGTGATGGGTGGAATAAGGATAATATGTATTTATAAGGATTAATAATATTATGAAATATCTCCAATATTTTTCAAGTACTAAAATTACAAATAATCACCTAAAACCACTTCAAGCACTTAACTAGAGTGGATTGTGTGAATATAAATGAAGAACTATGAAAATCTTAGGGGAGTATTAAAAGTGGTTTGAACCCAATGGAATGGTGGAGAATATATTAAATAATTAATCACATTGAAATATACTTCCATAATTTTTTATTTTATATCAAGAAGACCAAATAGTAAAAATGGAAAGTTTTAGGCCTAAACATAGACCTACATGCAGGTTGCAAGTAGAGGAGTGGTATTCAAGTTAGATTATTGGGTTTAAAGGTGAATCAAGATCTGAGAGACCAAAAAAATAATTTATAACTTGAGTATATTAAATTATGGTATCAATAGGACTAGATATGGATCAACCTCAAGCCTTGATGTAGTAACAAAATTAGAGGAGAACCTATAGGCCTGCCTATACAAGAGTAGGCCATAGAGACAAATTTTGAATTACATGAGAGATATATGATTCATGATATGTTTGGGTATTTTAAAAATAATTATGAGATAAATTTATCTTTCCCAAAATTATAGGATACATATTAAAAATGGTTCAAATAAAGGTGAATGTATACCTACAGGTCTGCAGACTTGTAGGTCCACACTCATGATTAAGAAAATTAGAATATTGAAAAATGAAGTGGTCATGAGAACCTAAATATAGTCCATAAAAAATTAAAATAATTAAAATAGTCAAATTTAATCCATAGACTCACCAAGAGGAATGAATGTCTTTAATAAAATTGAGATACATAAAAATATTGTCATGAGAAGCATGCACACACCTAATGGAGGACTCCAAGTCTACCTCATAGAGTTTTAAGATGGTATGTTATTTATGTATTGATATTGGAGTTAATAATATTGTGATTATGGTTAAAATGAGGGATAATTGTGAATTTTTATGTGGTTATGGACATACCTATATTGAAGTTAAGTGTTAAGGAACAGACCTCTAAGATCAAAATTTTCAATTGGCTTACAAACCCTCTTAGAAATAAATCAAGTTGAAAATATTTATTTGAAGGCTAATTTACATTATAAATAATTTATATATGATAAAATTTTTCCCAAACCAATTGGATACCTTTATATCCAATGAAATGAATTTTTGAGGCTCTTAAGGCCAAAAGACCTTTCTCAGTCTTCATGCTTAGTCTTCCTATATGAGAGACTAACTTTTGATGATCAAAACTTCATGGAGGATATGAATGGTATAAAATTAAAATTATGGGCTGTAATATTTGTCTCCTACTAAAAAATATTGGCATAAATTCATTTATTGAGTCTTTGAAATGTATGAACAGTTAGTTAGAAGATAAACCATTCAAAATCTTGTGTTACCTTGTGAAGAGCCCGAGAAACCATTTTTTAAAGTTCATAACTTATAAGAGGTTTTGAATGGGTATAATTATAATTTGGACATGTTGGGTAGGTATTAATACTAACATCATATGGTATTATTTATTATATTGTATCCCTATAGGCTATGAATAATTGTTAAGAAACCATTCTACTTAAAACCCTTCCTAAACACTCCAAACATACCTGATATAAGAGATGGACCTATTAAGTGCTCCATGTGGATTTAAATGACCTAGAAACTTATTGGATTACAATTACACACCTATAAACACCTAAAAAATTCACTTTACTATAATGTGTGAAGTAGTTATATATATAATTTGGCTTAAAAGGTAACTATTGAGGCTTAAACAAATAGTTTTGAAGATTTGCATGGAGGATGATTGAGTATAGACTTATTGAAACATATTGTAACCATATATGATCTTAATAATTTAAGGGAGGTTGATACTAAGGCCTCATTAATAATTCTATAGTGAATTTAACACCATTTGGAGGTCTCAAGACACCTAATGGTAAGTAAATATGTTATCAAGGAATCCTATCAGACCTAATGCACTTATAATTCAATCTTGAAGATGTTTTGAGCATGAAAAAAGGATGTAATGATCTCCTAAAAGATGTATAATGGGTATTAAAGATAGGATATAAATCTTCAAACAAGGAACTATTCCTAATATGGTTAAATAGACTTGTTATGTGGTCTTAATTTGAACCAAGAAAGCTCTTAAAGCAAATTACAAGTCTTAAACAATATCAAGGGGCTTGAAACCTAATTATCAACTTCATAAAATAGAAAAAGAGAATTTAGAGGCCTAGGATTGCATGGAGTTTGATTTATGAATCCAAGATGACATGTTTCAAGTTTTTAAAGTTGTAATTGCTCCGCCAAAAAGTGTTTGTAACACTCCAAACAAGAGCTCTGATGCCACTTGGTGAAGTTCCTCTGTAATTTGAGCTAACATATGTCAAGGATATGGATGAAACTACTCGTAAACACCCTTATAATTATAAATATAATATACTTAAATAGATTGACACTTGTGTATACATTCCCTATGCCTCTCTTCTCTCTCTCTCTCTCTCTCTCTCTCTCTCTCTCTCTCTCTCTCTCTCTCTCTCTCTCTCTCTCTCTTCTAAAATTTATCCTATATATACAACCTTTTTTAACTTTTTAAGGGATCCTCTACCTAAGGATGGTGAATCCCTACTCATTTGTATGCCTTTGATCAATGAATACCACTAATTTTACCTTATTCCATGAATTTGATTAGTATGTATATATGGATAGTTGATATTTTTTATTTATTTACTTAGTCTTCCTTGATATGTTATCCTATTATAACACCTATATATAGTTATAAAAATTCTATTACAAGTCATGTGAAGTGTTTAAGTGAGGTTTAAGAGTTGATTGTGCTTATATTCTCATTAGTGTCATCTTAGACATCTTGTATATTTATCCTAGCCTAAATATCCATCACAACCTTCAAATTGAAACATTAAAGTAAGAGATTTAGATTAGAAGTAGTATATGTTTAAACTAGTCTCATAGTTGATGTGCACATGTAGTTGGTTGGTAGCAGTCAATTATTTTGGTGCATCACCTTCTTATTTAGGTTATTTTTAGTCATCTCTAACCTTATCCGTTACAATCAAAGTAGTATTATTAGTGTTTATAAGTGATAGATCAAAGGGATCTATTCCTTATATAGAGGTTCAATCCACCTTTTAGGTCACCCATAACCTAGGATTGTTCCCATGTATCACTTTAAGTGAGGAGGCTTGAACAACCTCTTTAGAGGTGCAACTTTTGGTGATTACATGTCATTTTTTAATATTAAAAATGTGCATCATTAACTAGAATTGTATAATCATGTGTATCATTTTTAAAAAAATGATGCATCTATTGAATGTAGAAGGTATATATTCCATTACAAGAATCCAAGGCTAACCCAAAGGAGATTATATTTTAATTGATCAATTATGACTTTAAAAATAGTAGATACCATTTTGGGACCTAGTATTAAATCCAATGTGATAATTCAAAATATATGTTTTGGAGTGATATCCAAGCCATGTATAGGTTTTTATGATATATAAAGATCATACTTATTGAATCCAAACTTATGTATAAATTCATATCTAAATTTTTTTTATCTTGAAACCATTGTCAACCAATGCATATTTGATTGGTTTTCCATGTATTTGAATTTTAATGAATAATGGAAGATTTTTTTCAATGATATGTTTGAGAGGTACATGTTACTTATCTAAAAGTAATAGTATTTTCAATATACTTAAATTTATTCATGATATATTTAAATTAATATGGTCATGTATTTTTAGGAAGAGTGGCATCTCATAACATGGCATATAAGATATGCTTGTAAGTTGGTTCTTTATTTAGTAACTTTAGATAAGAATCATAGACAAATTATTACATAGTTGGTAAATGAGATCACACCCCTTGGGTTGATAAACTTGACTTGAATGATGTAGAGTATGAGTAACATGAGTAGTGGGATTGGTTTGGGAAGTAAATATCCCCAATACCTTTGGGTTTGAACAACATAAACATGATAATATAATATGAGCTATGTACAAATAATGGGAATATATTGACAAATATAAGTAAGTTTAGGATGGGGAGGGGGAAGCATGAAATATTTGTAACATTTTCTTTGGCATATAATATTGATATAAAGTTACTTAGATTGGATATTCTAACAATAGGTATCAATAAAAAGAAACGATATAGGTTTTTCTTGTCTACAAGGGGTAAAATCTTCTTTGTATCCAAGACCTCTTCATTCAATATTGTGTGAAATATCTATGCACTCATACCCAATGAAAAAATATCTTGCGATGATGGTAATATTTTTGGATAATTATTATAGGTTGTAATTGTATAAAAATAATAATTAAAAAGTTCTTGAGGGTCTATATTATACATTTTATCCTCTTTATTTGTTTTTAATTTTACCTTTTCTCTAACATAGGGAAATGACATGATGAAATGGAATATGAGATTTAAAAAATTAAATTCATAATCATATGAAACATATAAGAGAGAATTTAATTTATGGAACCCATTATGAATCAATAATTCTAATGACTATTTATACAATATAAGTAAAAATCAAGGTATGAAATGTGATCTAGGAAGGTTCTTGAATGATTATGTAGGATCTTAAATTATACTTTATCATTAATTGATTAATTTTATCTCAAAATTTCAAATCACTAATTATATATTAAAACTATGCCTATAACCCACTATCCCTATTTATGAGGGTATGATGAGAGTAGCTTCCCTAGATGATATGTTCCTCTCAAGTGCATAAAAAATCAAAATGCTAAAATAGGATTACTATGGTATAAACAAGGGAACCTAGGTATTTAAAATATACCATGAGGTAAGTGGTAACTAAAATTTATTTTTATTGTTTTATAATGGCTATTAGTATTGGGGTAGATCCCCGCACAGAATGATATTTGTAAAACATATCACTAAGTAGTTTTAAAACTACTAGAATATAGTTCTAAATATAATCAAGAAGAATATATTATATAACATCAAAATATGCTTGTTTAAGGAATCAATAATTTTTTATTTTATTTTTTTAAATTAAAAATTAAACTAAAACCTTAGACCACACAAAAATCAATCAAACAACAAGCAATGTTTTAAGAATAGTAGGTTCACTAGAATGTTAACATACTTCAAATTGAATTGAATCAAATAAATAGATCTAAATTATTTGAGTCTAAATAAAGTGAATATACATATATGTATGTATCAAAAATAATTTATATAACTAAAAGTGATATAAAAATAGTAAGTTTACAAAAGATATGCAAACCTACCTCAGATCTTATTTATTTTTTACTGTGTAGGCTAACAATGACTATAAAATGCCTTAAAGATCCAAAAATTATGTTGTGACCAAAAACATGATTTTTTTTTTCTGGAAAAAGTATTCACTAGGAGGATAAGGGATTTAATATAACATTTTTATATTTATTTTATTCATGCCTTAATTTACTATAAGATTGGTTATCTAATATGGGTGCATGTGCCTGTCTGTGAGAGTTTACTAATTTTTATGTCTTGTTTTACATTTAGAAGACCTACAAAGTTAGAACCCTAGATCCTACACATAAACCAAATATATATATATATATATATATATATATATATAATAAAATAATAAAATGGGAAAATAGGGTAAGGGGAATAACCAATCTATCCTCAAAAAAATTATGTAATATTAGTGCTTCTTACATATCCCAAAAGGGCATTAGGCCAATGTAGTTCTCTCTACTAGAATGAGTATGTGAATTTTGACTTCATTATATGAATGAAACTATATAAATATATTTGAATGAATGAAAATGAATTATCTTTACCTAAAATAAAATATATTCATACTTATCTTATTACTATTATAATTCTCAAAAATTGGAATTGGAAGAAATAGTGCTCTTTTGCTCAATCTACAATAGAATTTCCAATAAATTACTAGATAGCTTTGAGATGCCTTAGTGTGATTATACAGATAATTATTTTGAATATTTACATTAACAAAATTTTCTAAAAGTGTGAGAGGGGTAAGATATGTGAACTAGAAATTTTACTATGAAGAAGATATTAGTATTGTGTTAGTGACAAAATGAACAAAACAAATTGATAGAAAACACACTAAACTAACACCTTCATGCCTAGTTACTAGGGTGAGCTTAATAAAAAAAAAAATGAAAAAAACAACTAAAAAGTAAGGAAAAAAAAGAATCCTTCACCTTTCTTTGATTTTCCAAATGCTTTGTAGTAGTGGCTTATTTGGTTTGTACTCATGAAGTCTTCATCAAAGGAGGCTTGGCTATCTCCTCTTATATTTGGAACCTTGTGGCTTGTGGCTTAGATTGGCTTGGAGTGGAAAAAAAATTGGCATTATAAAACTAATTTTCATGAGGATATAAAGTCAATTTGGCATGGTAACTTTGAATTATCCAAGCTTAAAATTCATGTAGCAAGGTCTCATATTTATAGATTTTTGCAAATGGGTAGAATCAACCTAGACCATCCATCTCGATATTGAGATGTGTGGCTAAGGATTAATCCAATTTTCTAATTAAAATTCATAAATAGGCTCATCACTATTTGGGATAGAGGGGCATTAAATAGGCATGGAAGGGCTTTGATGAGGCATGAGAGGCATGAATCCTGATATTTGTGGCATTTATGGCCTAGGGATGTCTTCCCAAGATATGAGGTCACCTGATGATGTATATATTCAATATTCACTTATAAAAAAAGTATTCAACAAGTTTCCATGGAATTATTAATTAGGCTCTAATTTGTTTTAACTATTTCTTAAGCATGATTTAGCACTTTGTGCACAAATTACTCAAATTGATCAAAATGCCTTGTTATTGGTCAAAATATTGAATGGATTGGAATTGAAATTCAATTTTAGATGCATTAGATCAATTATCCTATTTAGGAGTTGCCAATATAAAATAACAAAGGCACATGTCTTGTGTAAGAGATTTGATAGGAAAGAGCAATCCAGAGCACCTAGGTGCAAAATTGGCATTTTGACTCAGAATGATCTGATCAAAGTTAGCTGGCCCATATATTGTACTACCCCATTTAGGGATACCCTAGCCAAAATCAACACTTGACTATATCAGGTTCAAATCTTTTAATGTGCTTTAGTGTTTTTAGGCCAAATTGTGTATTTTAGTAAGAATTGGTCTAAATATTGATTGGAGGTTATTGGTGGCTAGATTTAGGTGTCTACAAGATGCAACATATAAAATTTTAAAATTTATTATTAGAGTGTGGGGGACAAGGCCTCACTAGTGGACAAGGCCACAATGTGGCCCTATCTAACCTAGTATGGTCTTATACAAAAAGGATAATGACTATTGGAATTGGTCTACCAAGAAATTGTAACCAAAAATGGGTCACATAGATGATATTTTAAGTGGTTAAATGATAAGTTTTAGAATAGTAAATGCTCCCATATAGATTTTAAATTAATTAAATGGATAATAGGCCAAGTGATTTAAGAATGTCAATATTAAACATTATCAAGCACTTAATGATTAAATTTTAGTGATTACATGGAACTAGATATTAAAATTTTATGATTTATTTAATAGAATGTTATTTGAATCAATATGTAAAGCATAATCATATAGGGGTATGTTTATTTGTAATTATTGTATGACATGGTTTGATGATTGGTTTG
>JARHVA010002793.1:1617500-1832500 GCA_037957365.1 Torreya grandis
GCCCTGAGGTATTCCATATGTCTCATCAAAAAGATGTGATGGTATAAAGATAGGTTAAGATTATAAACATATTTAAAATTATGATTCTATTATCCCTTTAAGGTTATAATAGTTAGACATATCTTACATTTTGCATCATGTAATGGAAAGTACAACTTCTTAAGTATACTTTTTTATATGATATGTATTGAGTAATATTGAGTTTTTAATTAATTTAAAAGATACAATATATTTACTTATTTGTTAAATGCCATCTAGAATTAGATTTTGGTAAACATGTGATAAATCTATAAACCCTACTACTTGAAATAAAGCTTAAGGGTAATGTTGGATTTTTATTTATAATTATTTAAAGTATATCTAGGATATAAATTAGGTTAATATATAAACATTGGTACATTTACCCTTTTCATTACAACACTTAAAAAGATTAATTTGGTTATCATACCAACCTTGAAATCTACATGTAACAAAGTATTTATCAACCATTAGGTGTGGCATTATACAATACATTAAAGTGACACAAATAATACTATATTTAGAATAAGATCACTTATATTAAGTGATAAATTGATCGATATCTAGGGCCTACATTCATAATGGTATAATTGGGCTCACATGTAATATTTTTATATGAGGTTGATGATTAAATAATTAATAAATTTAAAAATAAATTGGACTACTTAATGTATTAAGGCTAAGATTAAGGTTTTGTGTGAGTATGTAGAGTCTAGTAAATTTTGGTTTAACTAATTTGGCAGTAATCTTTGTTATGAAAATGAAACTATATTTGGGATAAGGTCTATATAATTTTTTTTAATTTGAATAGGTAAATAAGTAAGTTTTACAAGGATCCTATAGTCTGAACTTAACTAGTATCAAAACATAAGAGAGAAATCCCTAAGGGATGAAAAACATAGTACAACCAAAATAAAAACAACTAGTTGAAGACTAGTGTGGAATAAAAAAGAAAAAATACAAAAGAGAGAAACTAAATAAAGAGGGTAGTTGCCTCCATGATTACATTATTGGCATCCATGTATTATACCTTATCCATCAACCTAATCTTGATGATCTTTTCCCAAGTCCTATTACTTAGGCCTTCTATGACATCCTTTGGTAGGATCATTCTCAACATCTTTCAAGTCTCCTTATTTGAGATCTTCTTGAGGGGGTTCATGTTGAGGGGTTTGGAGGAAGGTTTTAGAGTGGGATAAACCTCTGACTTCTCATCATCCTATTTTTTAGGTAGGAACCTCTACCTTGATGAGCTAGGCAAAACCATATAACATTTTTGTAGCTTTCATTTTTATAAAATTCCATTCCTTGATCAAACTGGCTAGACCTAGACCTACTTCATGAAGTTTAGAATTAAATTCATCCAACTATCTCTTATTTTTACTGACTGATTCATACATGGGGGCCTTCCTTTTTTTATAAATTTTTATGACATACTCTTCATAAAAAATAATAGGTTTGGGTTTGTTTATGATTAGCTAGAGAGGAAGATCCATTTTGAGGATTTTGCAGTTGGGGCTTGTAGGAGAAGGGTTAGGAGGAGGCCAAGTGGAGTCCATAGTTGGGTCTTATTTCGATAAATCCTCCTCCATAAAAGATACTCCCATCAAGACTTATTTTTGATTCAAAACTCAAAAGTTTTGGTTGACAGATATTTCAAGAACAACAAAAATAACATAGTAACAATGAATTCTCTAAGAAGAGATGTTTTATTACTCAAGATCACAATACAACTATATGCTTATCTCTAGGAAGAGATGTATGATTTCCATTTTGAATAAAAACTTCACTTATACACATTTTGAAATTAGGAGGAGGATGTGGATGGTCACCAATCCTGAGGGAGATGAAGTGGTTCGACATCCATGATTTAAAACAATATAGAATTTGAAGAATTACTATTTTTAGAAACATACTATTTTTAGACTACACTACTAAAATTGAAATTTGGGGAACTTACATTGGGTTTTTAGGGGTCAAAAAACATTAATAAAATCTCCATTAAATCTCACCACATTATCCTTATTCTTATTTTTCTAACGATTCAAATGATGAGTCAATTGGAGCTAAGATGCAAAAGTTATGGCTCTCAAAAGTTCCATCATCAATTGGGGTAGAACCGTCACCTAAACTATCACCTGAATTGTTGCCTAGATCATTCCTCCCTCATTGAGAAGCAATGGTCCCCATTATGTCAATATTCCACTCACCTCTATGGCTAAGCTGGCCCCTTTTGACCACCTGATAAAGTAAAATAGAGTGTCCTCTTGTCTTTATCTAGGTGTCCATAATCTAATCCTCCTCCACTGGAGCAAAACTCTATGGATCAAACTCATCAATGTTGAGTTATTATAATATGAATAAAGTGTCCAATAGAGGTGGCTGATATGGTTTGAGGAGCTCCACGTTGAATATTGGATGTAGACCAAGGTAGGCTAGTAGGTTCAACTCAAAAGCATTTTCTCTAACTTTTTGGGTGATGGTGTAGGGACCATATCATGGAGGCCAAATATTTCTATGTGGGCATACAAGTCATTCCTTCTAAAGACACTGTTGTTCCCAAAATCAGCTGTGCTTATTTTTAGAGCTCCCCTACATAACTTGTCCATTTCATCTTTTCGTCTCCCTCACCTCATTCTTTAAAATGGTTTTTGAATTCGCTCTCATCTTGGCCTCAGAACGAGAAGTGGTTACCATCTCGTTCCGACCAAATTTTCCCTCCCCTGGACTCCTTCCGAAGTTGGTCTTTTCTTCCATTTCCCCTGTGCAAGGGTGGAAAATTTTGCCACCTCTACGTTTTTCTTTATTTTTTGTGCAAGGGCAGCAAAATTTGCTGCCCCTACACTTTTGCCTGCAAGGGTGGCAAATTTTGCCACTCTTACCTATGTTCTGCGTCCCATTTTCATTGCCTATGCAGTGGGCGGTAAATTTACTGCCAACTGCTACAGGCTGTTTGAGCCAATCCTACCGACATCGGCCGATATGTCTGCCATGGTCGGCAGTTTTGTCGACGTTGACTATTTTCTTCTACTGTGGTCGGCAGGATTGCCGACGTCGGTGGTGTTGTCTGCCGATGTCGGCCGTGTTTGCCGTCTTCGTTCTCCCACCCATGCAGGGGTGGCAATTTTTGCCGCCCTTACATTTGGAGGATGCAGGGGTGGCAATTTTTGCTGCCCTTGCATCTGGAACTCACATTTCTCTAGCACTGGAGAAATCTTCATTCTTTTCATTTTTTGCGCCCGCTCCCCTTTTTCTTCCTCTTTTCAACCTGCTCGCATCTCATCCCTTTCAAACGCATCTCCCTGATCATGACCAATGAACATGCAGTTCTTCCAGATCACTAATTTCTTCCTCTAAATTTCACAATCATGGTTCCTGCTACAATTTCTGTGAAGGGTCCCTCTTCATCGACGTCTTTTCAGTAGAAGTTATTCTAGGTCACTGAAGTTTCCCTGAAGCAGTCCAAGACCAAGGAGAAGACTAAAAATAAAGATTGATAGTTTGGAGAAAGATCTCGGCAAATGGAAAGAAATGAAAGATCCCAAGAAGAGCACTCTGATGTTTGTTGGTGCCATCTCTAGTAAGGACTCCTATGTTGAGATCAAGGAGTCACTGATCTTCAAAATCCAGAAGAGATGATTCAGAGTTTCAAGGGATGATCCAGAAAGATTTTGAAGAAGCATCTTTCTCAATGACTTCGGTGGACAACATTCTAGATGCTCAGTTAACTTTGGAGAATTTGAAATCTAGGTTAACTGGCCACTCTAAAGCCATCACGGCATTGAAAGATGCACTAATCAGAGTGAGAGTCATCTTCAAAAATGTAGTTGCGCCAGACATCATAGGAATTCAGGCATCAATCGCCATGTAAAATGCTCATCTGAAGAAGTCTGGCAGTAAGAATTGACACTCTCTCTCCCCCTTCTCTCTTCTTCTATCCTTATGCATTTCTATTTTGTGCAGAATGCATGCAATTTTGTAATATGTAATTACTTGTAATTTTTTTAGAAAAATATCTAAAAGTCAAAGATGAGTCATCTTTGACCAAGATATTTTGTATATTTTATTATTTTCTATTTTTGAGGGTTTTCTCCCTATATATAATGGAGACCTCATTTGTAAATGATCTTGAAAAGTTAATAGCAAACACTCTGCTGAGATTGAAGCAACTTTTGAGACTTTGTGCTCAAACTTGTAAATCATGTTTTAATTAAATAAATGAGAAGCAATTTATTTCAAACTTTGTGTTGAGATTATCTGTGTTATTTAGGAAATAATTCTTATGTCTTTTTCCTGGTAACATCTTATTTATCTGATTTAATAAGCAAAGTAGGTGTGTTATTATTATCTGAGGGCACTTCTTGAGGGTAGAAAATAGACTTTGTGCTACTTTTACCTTTGAGATTCTTTTATCTTTTGTAGTTTTAGGTGAAGACTTTGTGCTTCACTTTACTCTATGGTTGTACTTGTTTTGGATCTGTGGAGAAGCTACGGAATACTTTGCACTTGCGTGAGCATTCTTGTGGATTTTGTTACTTCAGGTAATCTCTTGCTCTTTGTTTGATACCATTCCTGAAAGAAGAGGAGTGTTGTTAGCTTTAGACCAAAGATTTTCCTCTTTTGTCCTTCATACATTACCTCTGAAAAAAGAGGGGTAGATGCTGTTATACCACCCTCATGTGTTATTTTCTGCTTAATTATATATCCAACACATAAATATTGATAGGGAACCTCCCCTTGATGAGAGGAGAGATTTACTTTGTTTAGATTTGGTAAACCCATACTTTTCAAGGTGGTAAATCTCCCTTATGCTGTGGCTGATATCCCCATTTTGTCATCAGTTAGTTGACGACAAAATATTCACCCAACAGTTTTTGTCGACTCCGTTGGGGACTCGAATGTGCAATCTAAAACCTCAAGTTTCAGATTGAAGTAGTCCCTACCCTTATCCATTACATAATCTGGCAACTTCGTTTCATGTCTTACCCATTATCATTATAGCCTTACCACCTACCTACGTTATATTATCTGGTCTGCAAAACTAGAGCTACTGGGAAGAACGTGCATTTTGAAGCCTCAAGCTTCAACTTGAAGTAGTTTCAGTCCTATTTTTGTTTTTTAAACCTGGCAACTCCACGCTACACCAAAAGTCAGAGATCTAAAGGCATTGTTGACCCTGTGTTTGAGTTGGCGCAACAGAGTAATTTTGATCTGTTTCCTCCATCAGCGTCTCTTCGATGGTCTAGGAGTTTTCCTTTTAGCCTTGTCTGGTCACCAACACAAGGTAGAACTCCTTTTCCCACTGTCAATCGCTGCCTACCTATAAATACTCCACCAAGGTTTGTTATCCCACCTTTTAATCCTCTTATCATAATGGCTCAAGGCCCATGGGGTAATTTCTTTGGCCCTCTTAATTTAACCCCACCTCTGCATGAACTACCCCATAGTTCTAGGAAAAATTTTCCTAAGTTTTTTGGTGATGGAAAGGTTCATCCTGACGAGCATATTGCTACTTTCTCCATAGCATGTGGCGTAATTGGTGTCGAATTTGAAGATGTAGTGGTGAGACTTTTTGTGGAGACTTTGCAAGGTGCTGCTATGGATTGGTTCTATCACTTGCAGGTCGGGTCAGTGACTGACTGGAATACACTAAAGTCCATATTTGAAGCTAGATTTAAACCCACTGAAGATGCACATGCTTTGTTAGCTCAACTAACACAGATGAAAAAAGAATTCCAGGAACCCATGAGGGATTTCATAGCCAAATTCAACAAATTGAGGAATCGAATTCCAACCGTGGCTCAGCCCACGCCGGAAAATCTCAAGTGCTTTTTCATCAACTCACAGCTTCCTGAAGTAAGTTTCCTATTAAGGCGAGCTGACCCTATGGATCTAGCATTGGCTCAAAATTTGGCTACTGAGATTGAGGATGATCTTATCCTAGCAGGTAAGATCAGAAAAGACCCAAGTAAAAATAAATTCCCTTCATCTGTTGAAAGCCCTTCTACAGCTACTATAGATCCTATGGTACAAAAGTTAGCAAATGAAATGCTAGCTCTCAGAAGATAGATGGCCCAAGTTATGTCTACTTCTCCTAATCAAGATATGCCAAGGAGGACATTTCAGAATCAAGCGTGCCAAGGCAATGCTGCTAGGAATCAAGGGCAGCCAAATCATCTTCCTCCCACACAGAGGAACCTCACCCTTGAAGCCCCTCCAACCAACACAATGATTGGATATCTGTAAATAGAATGCGCTCCCCCTTTCCAACCTGAGTTGGACCAACAATATGATGCTAATCTCTTTGGAGAGCAAGAAGAAGAATTAGCTAGTGACTCTGTCATTGGCTACCTAAATTATCAAGAGGAACCTAGAAGTGAGGGGAATGCAACTAAAGGATCATATGCCGTATTCACCTGGTCCCAAAAACAGTCAGCCCAACAATCTGATAAAGAAAAGATAGAGGAGCAACCTCGGCCAATAGTTTCAATTGCCAAGCGGGGAACTGCTCTGCCCTTCCAACCAAAGGACCCGTTGACTATTGAAAAGGTACGTACCCCAAGCACCTCTGCCCCCTTTACTTCAACTTCACAAACCAACCCTTCCCATCCCAAAAACCAAAAGAGTGAACTCCCATCCTCTGTGCCTAGTCTAATACTAACATTTGATATAATTGAGCATGTCAAAAAGACTAAAATTCAAATGTCTGAATTTGAATTTCTACAAGCCCATCCTGAACATTTGGACAGATTGGTGAAATGTGTGAAAGGTACAGTCATCCCTGCAGGACAAATTTTTTTGAGGGTAACTCATAATCCCCCAAAAGATATATCCACCCAGAACAATCTTGTCGTGACTCCTCCAGTTGCTCCTGAGAAAATAGAGAAAATAGAACCTTTCTATGTTTCTCTGTTAATAAACGGTCGCAATCTGAGCAACTACATCATTGATTCTGGTGCATCTGATAATGTTATGCCTGCTAGAGTGGTAGAATCTCTTGGTCTCACATTGACTAAAACTTTTGGGAGATGTTTCTCCATGGAGAAAAAACAAGTACCACTATTGGGGCAAATCAAAGATGCCCAATTTGCATTTGCAGGGTTCCTTGACAAGAGGATTAAGATGATAGTGCTGGTAGCTGACGTCCCAGCCTCATATGGCATTCTGCTTGGGCAAAAATTTTGTAAGGATGTCAGAGGAGAATTGAGCATGGACTTATCCCAGGCAAAGATTCCTGTGAAAGGTGTGATGCAAAAGTTGCTCCCTGAGAGAGAGGCAAAGTATGTGGTCACCCAAACGTCATCTCTTGCGGCTCAAATTTTGTTTGAGTCCTTTGGCAGGGGTATTTATCTTCTGACCATAGAAGAAATTCATGAAGAACCTGTTAAAGCCCTTGAGAATGCCAACCAAAAAATTGGTTCAACTAAAATAATGACAAGTGGACCTGATAGTGCCAATCGGTGGCGAGTGTCAAATGAGGACAATCAAATCAGGTGCTGGATAGAACCAAAAGAGCAACCAATTATGGTATCTGACCATGCTGCTGTGCATCATGATCAGGGAAAAGAACTCTTCACCCAGAAAACAAAGATTCATGGTTTTCAGGTCAAAAGACAAATCTTGCTGTGGGGCAAGAGGAGAAAACTAAAGGGATGGCACAGGAAGTTGGTTTTTTGGTGGAAGTTTCCATTTACACATCATCAATTCTGGGGGGAAAATGGCCTCTTACTGGTTTATCAAGATAGAGCATCATCACCACTACCTCTAAAGGGGCAATATCTGAGGTGATTCATTTCTTGAAGTGCCAAATAAATTCACCTGTATATTTGTATCGTCTTTAGCTTGGTTTTATTCATTTTGTTTTCATTTTTGGAGCCTTTCTTTTTGAGTATCTTGACTCCGTGGCCCAATGGCATGCTTCTAAGGCACTGGAGATTATGGATTCTACTCCCTTCAATTACTTTTTGTAATAGAAGGTAGTTCTCCAATAGGAGCCAGCTGTTGTTCCCAAAATTAGCTGTGCTTATTTTTAGAGCTCCCCTACAGAACTTGTCCGTTTCATCTTTTCGTCTCCCTCACCTCATTCTTCAAAATGGTTTTTGAATTCGCTCTCATCTTGGCCTCAGAATGAGAAGTGGTTACCATCTCGTTTCAGCCAAATTTTCCCTCCCTTGGACTCCTTTCAGAGTTGGTCTTTTCTTCCATTTCCCCTGTGCAAGGGCAGTAAATTCTGCCGCCTCTGCATTTTTCTTTGTTTTTTGTGCAAGGGCAAAAAAATTTTCCACCCCTGCACTTTTGCCTACAAGGGCAGAAAATTTTGCTACCCTTACCTATGTTCTGCATCCCATTTTTGTGCCTATGCAGTGGGCGATAAATTTACCACCGACTGTCGCAGGCTGTTTGAGCCAATCCTGCCGACATCGACTGATATGTCTGCTGTGGTCGGTAGTTTTGCCGACGTCGACTGTTTTCTTCTGCCATGGTTGGTAGGATTGCTGATGTCGGTAGTGTTTTCTGCTAATGTCGGCCATGTTTGCCATCTCCATTCTCCTGCCCATGCAGGGGCAACAATTTTTGCCGCCCTTGCATCTAGAACTCACATTTCTCCAGCGCTGGAGAAATCTTCATTCTTTTCATTTTCTATGCCCGCTCCCCTTTTTCTTCCTCTTTTTGACCTGCTCACATCTCATCCCTTTCAAATGCATCTCCTTGATCATGACCAGCGAACGTGCAGTTCTTCCAGATCACTACTTTCTTCCTCTAAATTGCACAATCATGGTTCCTGCTACAGTTTTTGTGAAGGGTCCCTCTTTGTCAGTGTCTTTTCAGTAGAAGTTCTTCTAGGTCACTGAAGTTTCCCTGAAGCAGTCCAAGACCAAGGAGAAGACTAAAAATAAAGATTGATAGTTTGGAGAAAGATCTAGGCAAATGAAAAGAAATGAAAGATCCCAAGAAGAGCACTCTGATGTCTGTTGGTGCCATCTCCAGTAAGGACTCCTATGTTGAGATCAAGGAGTCACTGATCTTCAAAATCCAGAAGAGATGATTCAGAGTTTCAAGGGATGATCTGAAAAGATTTTGAAGAAGCATCTTTCTCAATGACTTTGGTGGACAACATTCTGGATGCTTAGTTAACTTTGGAGAATTTGAAATCCAGGTTAACTGGCCACTCTAAAGCCATCAAAACATTGAAAGATGCACTGATTAGAGTGAGAGTCATCTTCAAAAATGTAGTTACGCCAGACAACATAGGAATTCAGGCATCGATCACCATGTATGATGCTCATCTGAAGAAGTCTGGCAGTAAGAATTGACACTCTCTGTCCCCCTTCTCTCTTCTTCTATCCTTATGCATTTCTATTTTGTGCAGAATGCATGCAATTTTGTAATATGTAATTACTTGTAAATTTTTTAGAAAAATATCTAAAAGTCAAAGATGAGTCATCTTTGACCAAGATATTTTGTATATTTTATTATTTTCTATTTTTGAGGGTTTTCTCTCTATATATAGTGGAGACCTCATTTGTAAATGATCTTGAAAAGTTAATAGCAAACACTCTGCTGAGATTGAAGCAACTTTTGAGACTTTGTGCTCAAACTTGTAAATCATGTTTTGATTAAATAAATGAGAAGCAGTTTATTTCAAACTTTGTGTTGAGATTATCTGTGTTATTTAGGAAATAATTCTTGTCTTTTTCCTGGTAACATCTTGTTTATCTAATTTAATAAGCAAAGTAGGTGTGTTATTATTATCTGAGGGCACTTCTTGAGGGTAGAAAATAGACTTTGTGCTACTTTTACCTTTGAGATTCTTTTATCTTTTGTAGTTTCAGGTGAAGACTTTGTGCTTCACTTTACTCTATGGTTATACTTGTTCTAGATCTGTGGAGAAGCTACGGAAGACTTTGCGCTTATGTGAGCATTCTTGTGGATTTTGTTACTTCAGGTAATCTCTTGCTCTTCGTTTGATACCATTCCTGAAAGAAGAGGAGTGTTGTTAGCTTTAGACCAAGGATTTTACTCTTTTGTCCTTCATACATTACCTCTGAAAAAAGAGGGGTAGATGCTGTTATACCACCCTCATGTGTTATTTTCTACTTAATTATATATCCGGCACGTAAATATTGATAGGGAACCTCCCCTTGATGAGAGGAGAGATTTACTTTGTTTAGATCTGGTAAACCCATACTTTTCAAGGTGGTAAATCTCTCTTATGTTGTGGCTAATATCCCCATTTTGTCATCAGTTAGTTGACGACAAAATATTCACCCAACAGACACAACTAAACCTTGTCACACATAGAAAAATTATGTGAAATACTATATTTGTCGTGGCATTGCTTATACTTCTGATTCATCTTCTCCAAGATGTCATGAACTTACTGTTGATGTGATACATTTGTTCAAAGAACTTTGTTGCTTTTGCTACCTCAGATCTTCCATGAGGTGTGTATTCCATGGTGGATAATGGAATGGCTATATCAATTGGTGCCATGGGTTGGAACTCAAAGCATATTTGGAATAGATTGTGCTTGGTTGAGCTGTGTAGGGCCTTATTGCATCCATATTGTATGAAAAGAAGCCCCTCATCCCATGTGCATGGATGTTTGGAGTGATACATCCAAATCATGTGAAAAATAAAGTGGTTCACCACCTTTGTCTAACCATTAGTCTATGGATGGAAGGCTATGGACTTCATCAGCTTGTTATCCATCAGCTTCCATAGAGTGGACTAGAAGATGCTTAGGAACCTGCTATCTCAATTTGAGACAATGGACTTGGAGAAACCAAAATGGAGCCATACATGACTAAAATATAATTAAAAAGTTTCTTCAATAGATATATTTTTCTTACAAGCAATCATGATAGCCATTTTTGAAAAATGATCAACTACAACAAAAATATAGTCCTTACCATGTTTTGAAGTGGGCAAACCTAAGAGAAAATCTATTTAGATAGATTTATAAGGCCTAGTTGGTTCTGGTAATGGCATGTTCAATCATTGATTCTTATTTTTTGGATTGGAAATCACACATGGTGTGCAATATTTGAGATATCTTTCCACATCCTTTCACATATGGGGCTAGTAGAAGTGTTTTTGAAGAACTACCAATATCTTTTCTACACCAAAGTGTATAACTATCTTACTGAAATGTGCTTCCCATATAATCTTCTATTACTCTATAGTTGGAACATAGATGTGCCCCATATGATAGGACATTATATTTCAAATATAAATTAGAAACATGTTTACCTTTTTGAATCACCTGATATGTATTAGCAAAGGTAGGATCTACTTCATACAGAACACACTAAGTGTTAGTCTCATGTCCACATCAATCAAGAACTATTGTGAGTGTAGTAATTGGTGGGAAATTTAGACAATCTATGGTTGTATTTGAGCTCCCCTTTTTGTGTTTGATTATTAGATGGAATTGTTGTAGATATGTGACCCACTTTTGGTGCCTCTCATTTCATAGTTTTCTTTGTGTCTGTATGAATTCTAATAGTCTACGGTCAGTGTGGATGATCGTATCTTTCCCCAAGATGTAGTGTTTCCATTTTTTATAGGCTTGCACAATGACAAAGATCTCCTTATCATATGTCAGATAGTTCCTAACTATATCAATGAAATTTTCACTATGATATGCAATAATATGGCCATGTTGCATGATGATAGCTCCCATGGCATATTCAGATCCATCTATCATCAAATCAAAAGGTTGATGAAAATTTGTCAAGGCAAGAATATGGGTTGAGTAAAGTTTATTATTCAAATTCTCAAATTTCCTTTGTTTTATTTCACCCCACTGAAATGTAGATTTAGCTCCTCCTTTATTCACTTAGGTTAGTGACCAAGCAACATATGAAAATCCAAGAACAAACCTACGATATAAATTTGTAAGACCCAAGAAGATATGAATTTATATGAGGGTCCTTGGTGTAGGCCATTCTTGAATAACTTGAATCTTTTATAGATCAACATGGACCCCTTCCTCATTCACAATGTACTCGAGGTACTAAATTGTTTTCATCTAATATGTGCATTTGTCAATATTTGCATACAACTTGTGCTCCCAAAGAGTTTGAATCACCTTAAAAATGTGTTGCAAATGTTCCAACAATGTTCTACTATAAATGAGTATGCCATCTAATTAGACAACCATGAATGAGTTGGTGAAGGGTCATAGGATGTCATCCATCATCCTCATGAAGGTTGCAGGTGTGTTAGTTAAGCCAAAAGGCATAACCAACCATTCAAATATCCCCTCCTTATATTTGAATGTAGTCTTCTAGACATTAGTGGGATCAATGGGAATTTGGTGATAGCTAGATTTGACATCAATTTTGGTGAAAAAATTTGCACCATGGAGTTGGTCTAGTAGGTCATCAATCCTAGGGAGGGGTTAGCAATTCTTCATAGTGATTTTATTCAGGGCTCAATAGTCAATGTAAATCCTCCATGTTACATATTTATTTGGTGCTAAGACAATTGGGCTACCACAAGGTGAAGAACTTGGCCTGATGTGACCCTTTTGGATCAATTATTGAATCTATCTTTTTATCTCATCATTCTCTAAAATTGATATGCGATACACATGAATATTAGGTAAAGATGATCCTGGGATCAAATCAATAGAATGTTTTACCTAGAAATGTAGAGGAACTCATGTGGGTGACTTGAATAAGTCATCATATTCTCCTATAATTTGTCCCATCTACTTCTATTGTTGTGTTGATTGTGTATTCAGGACTATAACATCAACCTTCTTGATTATTTGTGGTTTGACCACCATGAGAATGAATTACTTTGTCTTCTCCACTAATATATTACATTTTTTGGCACTGATCAGGGAGATAGATGTGGAAGGTGGTACCTCTGGTACCTTATAGCACCATGTTCCAAGATTGAGGGTGATTCTTTGGGTTTGTGATTCACAGATGCCATGTTGATCATATATGAATGGATAACCAAGGATTACATCACAAACATCTAGATTGACCACATCACACAAGACTTCATCTTGGAAAGGTTTTATTGCATATGAAAGAAGACATTGATGGGTGACATGGAGGTCTCTCCTTGGGCTCAACCATCCAATACTTTATGGCTTTGGGTGAGGCTTCAGGGATATATTTAGAATTTTCACAACTTTAGAAGATATTAAATTATTTTGACTCCCACTATCAAGAATGAAATGCAGAGGCTTACCTTTTACCCATAATTTAGAGTGAAACAATCTTTCCTTGTCATCTAGCCTTTCCTCACGGGTCTATGATGAAGCGACGATGGTGTTGGGCTCAACATCTGTAATCTCTTCTTCATCCTCTTTGATTATAGGTTGTGTATGAGATAGAGTAGTAGATGTCGAGTATTGTGACTTAGAAATTAGTGACTTGATGGCTCAACATTATTCTTTAGAGGGAGTTCCAGTTTTGTGATAATAAAACCATTTTCCAGCCTTCCCCTTCTTAGATTTCTTATCTTGAAACTCCTTTTTATTCCAATTTTGGCCTCATGTTTGACCTTCCTTATCACTTTTCCATTTTGAAATTTGACTCTTCATATTCTTTCTTCTATGCTTATGCTCAATCTTCACTATGAACTTGTATGCCTTAAAGAGGGTTTCCAAACTGAAGAATCCCATTCCCCCCATATGTACCATTGTAGTTCATCATGATATTTGAGAGTCTTATGTTTCTCACTTTCTTAGATGCCCAATATTGCAGATAGAGAATGAAAAATGTATGTGTAATCTTGAACAAATTGGTCCTTATCTTGGCCAAGTTATTGCTACTATATGTATAGATCATCATATGCTCCAATGGGATAATATTATTCCTTTATCTCTTCCATGAAATCATCCTAGGTAGGCTCCACCTCAAGGCCAATGTCATCTTTACTAAACCTCTTTTTTTACACTTCTCACCATTTTTTCATGGGCAATGATGCTTTCAAAAGAGCAAAAGTGATCTTTTCTCCATCAGTGAATTTATTTATAGAGAAGTAGGAAGACAATTTATCCAACCAATTTTCTATATCATTAGCATTATTTTTTCCTTCAAATATAGGAATATAAAATTTCACTTGAACCTTGAAGGGTGTTGGGGCACTGAAAGGACATTCCATGGATGAGGAGCTAGGAAGTGTAGATGAGGAGCCAGAATTTCCTACCAAGAGTTCTTGGAGAAATTGGGTAAATTATTGTAACATCTATGCTTATTTCCATTAGAGGGATTCATTCACCATTTCCTTGAAATTATCATATGTCTCAGTGTTGTCCACCATTTGAAGTCATTTGGACTAAATAGGTGGATAGTTTGGAAGTTCTATTGTTTTCTACCCAAGCTTCTTATAGCCTGACCTCATCCTCAGGACCATACACTCTCAAGACAAACCACTATGATAACACTAATCCAAAACTTATAATTTTTGGTTGACATATATTTCAATAACACAAAAAATAACATAGTAACTATGAATTCTCTGAGAAGAGATTTTTTATTACTCAAGATCACAATACAACTATATGCTTATCTCTAAGAAGAGATGTTTGATTTCTATTTCAGGTTACATATTCATTTATACAAATTTTTTAAGTAGGAAGAGGGTGTGGAAGGTCACCAATCTCAAGGGAGATGAAGTGGTTCAACTTTTATGATTTAAAACAATACATAATTTGAAGAATTACTATTTTTATAAACTTACTATTTTTAAATAGCACTACTAAAATTGAAATTTGGGGTCCTTCAATTAGGTTTTTAGGGGTCAAAATCCATCTAGAAAAGCTCCATGCCATCTCACCACATTATTCTCATTCTTAGCTTTCCAATAGTTTAAATGATGAGCCAATTAGAGATATGATGCAAAACTTATGGCTCCCAAAAGTTCCATCATTAATTGGGGTAGAAACGTCAGTCGAACTATCCCCTAAATTATTGCCTAGATTATTCCTCCAACCTTGAGAAGTAATGGTCCCCATTATGTCAATATTCCTCATCAGGTTTGGTATTTGTGTCTTAATTTAATTCTCTATGAGCCACTCACCTTGGTGGTTAATTTGGCCCCTTTTGACCACCTGATAAAGCACTATAGAGCATCCTCTTATTATCTTTATCCAGGTGTCCACAATCTGATCCTCCTCCACTAGATCAAAAATTAGTGGATCAAGCTCATCAATGTTGAGTTGTTTTTCTATGACTAAAGTGTCTAATAGAGGTGGATGATACAGTTTGAGGAGCTCCATGTTGAATATTAGATGCAGACCAAGGTAAGTTAGTAGGTTTAACTCAAAATCATTTTCTCCAACTTTTTTGGTGATGGTTTAGGGATCATATCATAGAGGCCAAATTTTTTTGTGTTGGCCTGCACATCATTCCTTTTGAAGTCTTAACAAAACCTTGTCACCCACAGTAAAATGGTGTGTAATCCTATGTTTTTCATGGCATTTGTTATACTTCTAATTTGCCTTCTCCAAGATGTCATAAACTTACTGTTGGCTGTGTTACATTTATTCAATGATCTTTGTTGCTTTTAATACCTTAGATCTTCCATGAGGCATGTATTCCATGGTGGATAATGCAATGGATATATAAATTGGTGCCATGGGTTTAAACTCAAATCATACTTGGAATGGATGGTGCTTGGTTGAGCTGTGCAGGGCATGATTGTATCCATGTTATATGAAAAGAAGCCCCTTATCCCATGTGCATGGATGTTTGGAGTGATACATCTAAATCAAGTGAAAAATTAAGTGGTTCACCACCTTTATCTGACCATCAATCTATGGATAGAAGGATACGAACTTCATCAGCTTAGTATTTATCATCTTCCATAGAGTGGACTAGAAGATACTCAAGAACATGCTATCTTGATATGAGACAATGGACTTGGGGAGACCAAAATAGAGCCATACATGACTAAAATATAGTTGATCAATTTATTCAGTAGATATATTTTTCGTACAAGCAATCATGATAGCCATTTTTGAAAAATGATCAACTACAAAAAAAATATAGTCCTTACCATGTTTTGAAGTGGGAAAACCTAAGAGAAAATCCATTAAGATGATTCCCAAGGCCTAGTTGGTTCTGGCAATGGAGTGTACAATCCTTGATTTGTATTTTTTGGCTTGGATATCACACATGGGGTGCTAGATTTGAGATACCTTTCAACATCTAGCCAATAGAAGTGTTTTTGAAGAACTATCAATGTCTTTTCTACACCAAAGTGTCTAGCTATACTATTAAAATGTGTTTCCCATATCATCTTCTATTGCTCTACAGTTGGAACATATATGTGACCCATATGATATAGGACATTATCTTTCAAATAGAAATAATAAACATGTTTACCTTTTTGAATCACCTAATATGTATTAGCAAAGGTAGGATCTGCTTTATATAGAGCACCCCAAGTGGTAGTCTCGTGTCTGCATAGGTCAAGAACTATTGTGAGTGTAGTAATTGGTGGGTGGCTTAGAGAATTTGTAGCCATATTTGAGCTCCCTATTTGTATTTAATTATAAAATGGAATTTCTATAGATATGTGGCCCATTTTTGGTGCCTCTCATTTCATAGTTTTTCTATGTCTAGATGAATTCCAATGGTCTATGGTCAATGTGGATGATCATCTCTTTCCCCAAGATATAGTGTTTCCATTATTTGTAGGCTTGCACAATGGCATAGAGCTCCTTATCATACATTAGATATTTCATGATTGTATTAGTGAAATTTTTACTATGATATGCAATAGGATGGCCATGTTGCATGATGATAGTTCCCATGGCATATTTAGATGCATCTATCATCAACTCAAAAGGTTGATGCAAATCTGGCAATGCAAGAATAGGGGTTGAGCAAAGTCTATTCTTTATATTCTTAAATTCCCTTTGTTGTATTTCACCCTATTGAAATGTATCTTTAACTCCTCATTTATTCACTTGGGTTAGTGACCAAGCAACATGTAAAAATCTAAGAACAAACCTATGATAGAAATTTGCAAGACCCAAGAAGCTATGAAGTTTTGTAAGGGTCATTGGTGTAGGCCATTATTGAATAACCCAAATATTTTCTAGTTCAACATAGACCCCTTAATCATTCATAACATACCTAAGGTACTAAATTGTTTTGATCTTGAATTTGCATTTTTCAAGATTTTCATACAACTTGTGCTCTCAAAGAGTTTGAAACACCTTTTAACATGTTGCAAATGTTCCTCCCATGTTCTACTATAGATGAGTATGTCATCTAGGTAGACAAACATGAATGAGTTGATGAAGGGTCATAGGATGTCATCCATCATCCTCATGAAGGTTGTAGGTGTTTTAGTTAAGCCAAAAGTCATAACCAACCATTTTAAGAGCCCCTCCTTAGATTTGAATGTAGTATTCTAGACATCAGTGGGTTCAATCGGAATTTGGTGATATCTAGATTTGAGATCAATTTTGGTGAAGAACTTTGCACCATGGAGTTGGTATAGTAGGTCATCAATCCTAGGGAGGGGATAGCAATTCTTCACAATGATTTTATTTAAACCTTGATAGTCAATGCAAAGCCTCCATGTTCCATCTTTCTTTAGTGCCAAGAAAATTGGGTTGCCCCAAGCTAAAGAGCTTGGCTTGATGTGACCCTTTTGAATCAATTCTTGAATCTATCTTTTTATCTCATCATTTTCCAAAATTGATGTATGATACACATGAATATTAGGCAAAGGTGATCCTGGGATGAAATCGATATAATGTTTTACTTGGCAATGCAATGGAACCCTTGTGGGTGACTTGAATAAGTCATCATATTCTCCTATGATTTTTCCCATCTACTTTTGTTGTTGTGTTGATTATGTAGTTAGGACTGCAACATCAACCTTCTTAGATTTATGTGGTTTGACCACCATGAGAATAAATTTCTTTGTCTTCTCCACCAATCTCTTACATTGTTAAGCATTGATCAGAAAGATAGATGTGGGAGGTGTTACCTCTAGTACCCTATAGTTCTATGTTCCAAGAGTGAGGGTGATTCTTCAAGTTCATGATTCATAGATGCGATGTCAATCATACATGAATGACTAACAAAGATTACATCACAAACATCTAGATTGACCACATCACAGAAGACTTCATCTTGGAAAGGTTTTATTGCATATGAAAGAAGACACTGATGGATGACACAGAGGTCTCTCCCTGGGCTCCACCATCTAATATTGTATGTCTTTGTGTGAGGCTTCATTGATATATTTAGACTTTTCACAACTTTAGAAGAGATTAAATTATTTTGACTACCACTATCAAGAATGAAATCTAGAGGCTTACCTTTTACCCATAATTTGGATTGAAACAATCTTTCCTTGTCATTTGGCCTTTCCTCATGGGTATGTGATGAAGCGATGATGGTGTTGGGCTCAGCATCTACAATATCTTATTCATCCTCTTTGACTATAGGTTTTGTATGAGATAGAGTAGTAGATGTTGAGTATTGTGACTCAAAAAGTAGTGACTTGATGGCTCAACATTATTCTTTGGAGGGAGTTCTAGTTTTATGTTAATCAAACCATTTTCTAGCCTTCCCCTTCTTAGATTTATTATATTTAAACTCATTTTTCTTCCAATTTTTACCTCATGTTTGACCTTCCTTATCACTTTTCCATTTTAAAGGCTGACTCTTCATATTCTTTCTTCCATGCTTCTACTCAATCTTCACTATGAACTTGTATGCCTTAATGAGGGTTTCTAAATTGAAGATTTCCATTTCCCCCCATATGTACCATTATAGTCCACCATGATATTTGAGATTCTTATGTTTCTCACTTTCTTGGATGCCCAATCTTGTAGACAAAGAATGAAAAATGTCTATGTAATCTTGAATAGATTGGTCCTTACCTTGGCAAAGTTATTGCCACTATATGTATAGATCATCATATGATCCAATGGGATAGTATTCTTCCCTTACCACTTCCATGAAATCTTCCTAGGTATTTTCCACCCCAAGGCCAATGTCATCTATATTTAACCTCTTTTTTTACACTTCCCACCAATATTTCATGAGCAATGATGCTTTCAAAAGAGCAAAAGTGATCTTTTCTCCATCGCTGAATTTATTTATAGAGAAGTCAGAAGACAATTGATCTAACTAATTTTTTATAGAACTAGCATTTATTTTTACTTTAAATGTATGAATATCAAAATTCACCTAAACCTTGAAGGGTGTTGGGATACTGAAAGGGCATTCCATAAATGAGGAGCTAGGAAGTGTAGATGAGGAGCCAAAATTTTCCATTAGGAGTTATTGGAGAGTTTGGGGAAATTATTGTAGCATATATTATTATTTATATTTAGGGTTTAATTCACCATTTCTTTGAAAGGATTGGATGTCTCAATGTCATCTACCATTTGAAGTCATTTGTAGTGAATAGGTGGATAGTTTGGAAGCTCTATTGTTTTCCACCCAAGCTTGTTATAGCCCAACCTCATCCTCAAGATCATAGACTCTCAAGACAAACCACTCTGATACCATTGATCCAAAACTTAGATTTTTTGGTTGAAAAATATTTCAAAAAAACCAAAAATAACATAGTAATAATAAATTCTCTGAGAAGAGATGTTTTATTACTCAAGATAGCAATACAACTATATGTTTATCTCTAGGAAGAGATGTCTAATTTCCATTTTGAGTTACATATTAATTTACACACATTTTTAAAGTATGAAGAGGATTTTTAAGGTCACCAATATTGAGGGAGATGAAGTGTTTCTACTTCTACAATTTCAAACAATACAAAATTTAAGGAATTACTATTTTTATAAACTTACTATTTTTAGACTGCACTACTAAAATTGAAATTTGGGGCACTTTCATTGGGTTTTTGGGGGTAATAATACATCAATAAAATATACATTCCATCTCACTTCATTCCTCATTATTTTTTTTCCAATGGTTCAAACAGCGAATCAATTGGAGCTACAGTGTAAAAGTTATGGCTCCTAAAAGTTTCATCATCAATTAGGGTCGAACCATCCCCCGATCTATCCCCTAAATTTTTGCCCAGATAAATTTCCCATGTAGTGTCTCACCATTATTCACAATCAAGAATATAAAACCTTGGTGGATGATGGCACTCTCTTCATTAATTTGAAAAGTGATGGCTATACTTTCTAAGGACTTCATCAAGTAATATGGTAGACTGATTTTAAAACCTTGAAAATGGTTAAGGAGAAAAAATTGGTGCAATAAAATAAGAATAAATTTACATTTCAAAGTAAGGTATTTCATGATCTAAAGGAACACCTCTAGCTAGTACCTTGGCATGTCCACTCATGAAAAACCCTTTTTATTATTTTACAGTGTCTCATTCATCCTAAAAAAATCTCTACATCAAGACCATATTTTTTTATTGGTCTTTGAATGATTTTGAACCCTTGCATGACATCCCAATTACCTATCCAATCAAATCCTTTGTGACACTAATTCTAAGACCTCCTATCTCCATAGTTATTTTATTCCATGCTACAATAAAATACTTCACAAAGTTTGTGTCATTCCCTATGATTTGTTTCATGTATTCTATCAGACCTCCCTTTAGTAGCTTACACTAGACCTTATTATAATGAACCTTCATCCATTATGTTGGATTGAACTAGTCTCTATCTTCCCCTATTCTATGCTAGCCTGAGAGAATATTGTTTGAATGGTGATAGAGGTCTACCTTTTCCTCATTAAACTTTTAGCTAATGATGATAAAGGGATTTAATGCGATATCTTTCACCTGAATCAAAGTAATAATCTCCCATTTGGGTTTATAATTATTTAATATTATTTTTCAAACAGGGTGAATCAAATGTGAGTTTCAAGTGTATGATCAATATCATCATACCCTAGGACATGATGGATTCATTTTGAATTGACTTGGTAATGTGTAGTGGGGCATGGCTTCTTTCATGCTCGATATATGTTGACTAATATAGAGTTTTGATAAATAATTAATAATATTACAAGATCATCATCTATTTCATGAGAGTTTACTCTATGTCTCATTTGGTATACTCTACTATATTGATAAAATAAGGATCTTATGAGTTACTATTTGTTTCATTTTGAAATTCTAGCTTGAATTATATAAAAGGGTTAAGGTGGTATATTAACTTCAAGATAGTGATAGTCTTTTTAAATAAATACTTGTTAAGGAATCTTAACAAAGGAAGAATACTTATCACATTTATAACATCACCTTTAATATTTTAAATATACTTGTATAATGGTATGCTTGAAATATACAACCACATATGTTATTTCTTACATACATTCTATATACACATAATATTTGCAACTTTTATCACATGATGACAGTTTACATCTTGAAAGAACCCATCGAGACTCAATATCTCTGAGTGCACACCTTAAGGGGTACATCGAGAAAGGGGTGGGTATAATTTTGGTGCTTTGTAGGATTGTTGTCCTTTTTTGCCACATTATTACCAATCCAAATAGTTTTTAAAACCATTCCCTAAGTTGTTTCTCCTCCCTTTCATAGTCTTCTAGTCATTTTCCTCTTTTCATCCTTCATTCCCTTACTTGGAACCCTTTTGACCTATTCAGCATACTAGGTCAACCTAGTTGATCTAGTATAATTTAGGGACATTTTAGCTCTTTTTGTTTGTTAGCCTCCCAACTGACCTAAAATAGACTTAATGAGTTAGCCCAAAAATGTGCTAGGTAGACTGGGTCAACCTAACACATCCAATGTTCCTAAATGATTTTAGGGTAAGATTATTCTATAAAGACAAGGTCATTTCATTTATTATTATAATAGACAATAAAGAGTTATTATTTGCTTGTGTTTCTTCATAATCTGCTCTTCAACCATTCTACTTGAGGAGACTTATCTTAGGTTTATTATTTTGGAGAATCTAGTCTTGTGGGTAGGTCTTGGATGCTTTATCCTATCCTAAAAAAGTGATCCATACAAACCAAAAAAACCTCTTACAAATCCCCTTTGGCCAAGGGAGAGATTGAGTCCCGATGGGTTCACATTTAGGTAAATATATTCATACTTTGTTCACCTCTCTTTTAATAGATAGAAGTATTATAAGAGTTGGATAGAATAATATTACTCTTCATAATCCATGTATGAGGGTGTTACTTATACTTACTTTATATAAGGTTACTTATACATGTTTTTATTATTTTGATTTACTAACTCCAACTTTGTGCCACAAGCTTTGGTGCACACTAGATTATATTTACTTTTCTTATTATTAGATTAGTAAAATATTAAATCATATGACTCTTTTAGGGTTTTTATATGATTACATTAGAATGTAGGCTTTAGAACCCTATCTCACATGGTGAGTTGTGAAAAGTAATCCCCTAATTGGGTTTAGTTGATCCTTACATTGGTCATGCTCCCATTTAACAATTGTATGTTCCCCAATCATAAGTGTAGGTGTGTTCTATCCCATCTGATCCAAGATTGATTTATGCACATGATGAACTCTTGATTGCATACATTCTATTTAACCCAATGTGAAACAAACCCTTGAATGATTTTTTTCACTTATTTCATTTCTATTTTTCATTATTTTTATCATATCTTTACTATGTTAGATCGACCCTGTTGTCTTAGTTATTTATCTCTGTACACAGGTTTGTAGGAATAGGTAACTAGCTCGACTAGATCAACCTAGTACAAGTTTCAAAACTTATAGAATTCTATTCAGATAACTAGATTGACCAACTTGACCCAGTTTAATTTTTTTTATATATTTAGACTTCCTATTCAATCTACTATTTTAACCAATTAACCTAGTATATTTTTAACACTATTTTAACAAGTTCTTATATTGCTTGATTGACTAACTTGACCCATTTTGCAAGTTTTGGATAGTTTTATCCAAGGTTATTAATCATCAATCTTCTCATTTTAATCTCTAAACCATTTAGGTCAATTTTTATTTCTTTTATATTTATATTTATATAATTTCCTTTCACATTTTTTAGTCTTCAAAACTACCTCCGCACAGTCAACTAGGTCGATCCTATGGACCTAATTCTATGTTCTATATTTTGTGAAATAACTAGGTCAACTTGACTAACCTAATTCACATTAATTATTTGATTTTGTATTATATTTTCAATCCTATTGACCCTATTCTATATGATTATCCATATAGTTTCTCATTTATACCTTGTTTCAAAGTTGGAATGAACCATATATATTAATCACATCTTTCTTTTTAGTTATTTACATGCTTAGAATAGTTCATATAGTCTAATTAGGATATTTTAAATTAATCACTTAGTTTTAATATTTATATTTTATTCACATATATCCAAACCATATAAACATTAAAAAAAATTAAACATTTGACTACCTAGGTGTACCTACTTGGATTTCATCACTAAGGGGGAAGCTGACTTGATGATCTGGTCAAGTGTAAAGCATGGTTAATGGTATATTTTGGATAAAAACCTATTAACCTTATTGATATGGTGTTTTAAGTGAGGGGTTAATCCCAAATACCAATCCTATATCATTACTAATATAATCCCTTTCATCCTAAATTTACCTAAAACTATCCATAGATTATTATTTAGTACCTTGCTTATAGCCAAACTCCCTTTATACTTAAAATAGTTTTTAATAATATAATAAACATTATAGGTTGACTAGGTAGATATATTTACTTTAAAGTTGTTTGTTTTCTCATTATTCAATTATGTATTAAAAATCTTGCATTAACTAGCATTAGTGTAAGATTTTGCTTAGTGTACATCAATTGAATTGGCTAGCATCAATTCAGTTAATTGTGTGTTTCCTTTCTACAATTACTTTCTTAGATTTGTTGAAAATTATCTTATTAAATTTCCAATATTGTTATCAACCTTTTCCTCTTCCTTTTTCATTGTAATAGGTTTAACTAATCAACTTTGTACTTTTTATAGTTTCTATACACTACACTAGATCAACCTAGTCAACCTGGTATAGTCTACAAGCCCTATTTTTTATACAAAGTCAATCTAGTCGACCTAATTCTATTTCTTTATTTTCCTATTTTTCAATCTAATTTCCTATTTCTCTATTTTTTCATCTTTTTCATCTCTATTTAGTTAGAATGAGGTCTCCTATCAGAATTTTTTTGGACAACTTAAATCCATTTAGATACTATATGGGATATTCATTCCTTTCTCTCTTTTCTTCCAAAGAGAACCATCACTCTTGGGGAACTTATTCTCCTCCTTCATCTATGACATGTAATATGGTGCAAATAACACCTCAAGATGAAGTTGATGGATCTAATCCTCTCCATACTTATCAAGACACCTCTAAAAATCTCCAAACCAATGTGAGAGTGAGTGATATAAGTCTCATTAAAAATCCCACTAATAACCATTCTTCCAATAACCCTCCCCCTAAAAATAATTTGGGAAGTGATCCAACCAACACTAAATCACCTTCAAATACAACCCAACTCTTACCTTAAGTCATTCAAAAAATGAACATCATGAAAAAATCTAATACCAACCAAATAATACAACTTCAATAACATTTAATCATTGTGACTAATCAAAATCCAACTATTCATCCTCAATCTATTCCTAATTATATTCCTCCACCTCTTAGGGATGCCTCAAGAAATGTTATTCCTCAACCCATAATGAATAATAAGATGCTTCCAACCATTCAGAATTAGCCTTTAGCTCCCTTCATTATATCCATTAATATTGGTAACATAACTCCAATTATCAAATATGATGGGACTAAAGACCTTGCCTCATTCCTCAAAGCCTTTTAAAACCTTTAAAAAGAGTGGATACAAACTAATACATTTTCTAAAACTAAGATATTAGTCAAAACTTTCACTAGTGATGCATTAGAATGGTATAATCAACTTCCTCAACATTCTATTTAGTAACTTAAATATTTGGTTAATCCTTTGGTTAAAGAGTTTCAACATAATGATCTTCATAAAAATTGTCTTAGTCACTTCACAAATGCTAAAGAATCTCCTAATGAATTGGTTCATAACTTTATTAAAATATGTAAATATTTAGATCATAAAACTAATCATAATATGATTGATGATAATTTATTCAAACTCTTTATTACCACTCTTACTCCCACTCTTCAATACAAGGTTCGAACCTTTTCTCCTCAAACTCTTAATGAAGCTCTTGACCAAGCTAAACATCAAGAATTTATTATGAAGTAATTTGAATCCAATCATAAAATTCTTAAAGGATATTTTCAAACATCTAATGATATCACTAGTAATACTTCCCAAACCAAATGCGGAGTTACCAAATCTAATGTTCCTTTAGCATATCATACACCTCTTTCAATTTAACAAATGCAACAATTTTTACCACCCTCAAAGCCTTTCATTTATCCCAATGCTCCTTCTAAGTGGTATGATCCTAATCTATTCTACTAGTTCCATGCCAACATTAGGTATTCTCATGAATCTTGTAGAGGGCTCACTAAGTGTGTCATTTATTATATGCTTGGTGACTCATTTAACCATGAGGCTATGATCAAACTTTGTCATCAATAGTATGTTATCTCATCTTAAAAATGACAAAACTTTAAATCTTCTACCTCTAATAATCCAAAATCTTCTTCAAACAATAATCAATCAAATGCTAAGGATGTTTGTGCCATCAATGTTGATTATAACCTATATTATAACAACTCTTAATATGTCAACACTGCTAAGGTTAATTATCATCATAAACCAGCTCATAAAGATCTTGTTTCTAGGCCTAAAAAACCATCTTTAGAAGAACAATTGCTTAAAGATACCACTCATGATGATTCAGAATCACCTAAGGAATAACTTCCTCCTTTTGATCCTCCCACCACATCTATACATCCTAGTATAATTTTCCTTCTAAATCTTATACTAATTATTTTAAATCAGATTGGAACTTTCTTGAAGAAGTTAAATCTATACCCTATAAGATTCTTCTTATAGAGTTGGTTCACACTTCACCTTATCATCATAAATTTATTATGAAACAACTTCAAGAAATTAAATATCCATCTTACATAAATGAAGAACTACTTTCTATTATTTCTCAACCAACTAATTTCAATACCATTGAGACTATGTGTCCTTCCAAGCCTTCCATTCAATTTATTGAAGAGGACATGATAAATGATGAATTTTTTTTGTGCCAATAATCTACCTCTCTTTATCAAAGTAGCCACTAATACCACCCTTATCTAAAAAGTTCTAGCTAACAAAGGTTTTGGTATTAATGTAACATCCTTATGGCTCATTTAACAACTTGGTTATAACAAAGATCATCTTAAATAAACCCATCTTAATTGATGTGGATTTGACAAGAATAATCAAAATCCACTTTGTTGTATTTGGTTTGTAATGACCATTGGACCTAAGATTTTTAGAACCAAGATTATGGTCCTTGATCTTCCTTCATCATATAACATTTTTATTGGTCATCCATGGACTCATCAAATGAGGGCCATTACCTCTTATGGTAGTCAGTGTATTAAATTCCTACATAATAAAAAACATTACAAACATGAAGTTAACCCCAACCCATAGAACATCCATCTTCCCAATCTTAAGCCTTAATATCTAATTATTACAATTTCTAAAATCAATAGTGCTCTTTTACCTAAGTTCATTAACATGAATCTTGATCTTAAATTTACTCTTGTGTATTTTGATGATGATGAGCCCAATGAGTTGTAACACACTTTCAATACTAAAAATCTACCTCCATATATTGTGGATTGGCTTCCTCCTTCACTCTTACCCTGAGATCATACTATTCCTATCATAGATGAGATTACCAATTTTCCCCCTCCATTTAATGCTCAAGAACCATCTTTACCTAAAGATACCTTCACTTATAATTAATTTGGAGTGGATAAATTATTCTAATATCCTCTCACCATGTCCCCTTATAAATTTAGAAACATTAGGATTTCACCTTTTGAAACTCCCCTCGATTCTCAAGCATGTATGATTTCTCCAACATATGATGATAACAATATCATGGCCCAAGCTCATTATAGAGACTTGGATGTCCTGAACTATAAAAATGTTTTATCCCAAATTCATTCCTTCAATTAGGATGTACATACCATATCAACACATCATGACTTAGATCATGAGGGTCATGTACCTTCCACCAATTATCGACTTATTAATACTACTTGGGTAGTAGAATAACTTACACCTTTCAAACCTATAGATGCTTCTACATCTTCTCTACCTCCTATAGATCCTATAATTTATTTAAATTATTCTCCATTAATTTAATCTATCAACACTCCCATCTCTTCTAATCCATCCTCTTCATCTACTTACAAAATTACACTAGATGCCAAGGCAACTGACGTCAGTTAGATTCATTTTAAATATGATAACCATGGTAATAAAATTCTAGACGTTAAATTAGATGTTGAATATTATGGTCCTCTTCCTACCTTGCCTAGTGATGAAGCTATTGTTGAGTTACTTCATTCCCAAGAACCTCAACTTCCTCAATAGCATCATAAACTTGGAAATTTTAAGAATAAAACTCCTTGCTTTAAGAACTTTATTGCTAGCATTAATCCTAAAATAAATCCATTTTGAGCCTTGCCTAATGTACCTTACCATTTTCAAGATGGAAATGCCATGCTTTATAAATAACTCATATATAATATGGTAACCCATCTTCTCCTTGACCAATCATGATTTCTCAAGAACTCTCTCCATCTGAGCATGAAAACTTTACCTTATTTTTTGATAAATATCAAGAGCCATTTGTTGGTCCTACCAAGACATGCCTAGCATTGACCCTAGTATTATTTTTCATAACATCAACACTTACATTAATTATAACCTAATACATCAAAAATAATGTAAATTCCTACTTTAAGTTACTAATCTATGTCATAAGGAAATCATTACATTACTAGATGCTAAATTTGTTAAACCAATGGATTATTCTGAATGGGTTTCTAACATTTTTCCTATTCAGAAGAAGGTCACTATGGTCATCCACATTTGTATTGATTTTTTCAACCTTAATCTTGCTTGTCCTAAGGATAACTTCCCCTTACCTTCAATATATTCCATCATCAATTCAATGGCTGGTTACAAAATGTTGTCTCTTATGGATGGCTTATCAGGATATAATTAGTTTTACATCACTCTAGAGGACCAACATAAGACTACTTTCACCATAGAATGGGGCATATATTATTACATCAAAATTCCCTTCATACTTAAAAATGTTGAAGCTACCTACCAATGTAATATGACTCACATATTTCATGATCTCATCAACAAAATTGTTGAAACCTATGTGGATGATCTTATTGTTAAATCTAAACATTATGAGAACCATCTTTTCAACCTTGCTATCATCTTTCACCACTTCCTTAAATACAAATAATTAATCCTTTCAAATGTGTTTTTGGAGTCACATGCAATTTTTTTTTAGAATTTTTAGTCTCTCTCTATGGCATCGATGTTCACCCAAATAAAATTAGTGTTATTGTTAAGATGCCCATTCCTCATTCTATTCTTGACATTCATACTTATTTAGGTAAACTTGTGGCAATTAGATGATTTATTACCAAAATGGTTTATCATATTTACTCTATTAACTCCCTTCTCAATAAAGGTATAGATTTAGAATGGATATATCCATGTCAAAAAGACTTTGATAATATTAAAAAGTCATTACTTCATCCACCTACACCTCATCCACCTTCCAATGATAAACCATTGATTCTCTATACTTCTTCCACACTTATTTCAGTTGGGGAAATGCTTGATCATAAAGATGATATAGGAAAATATTATGATATTTACTACATTAATCAAGGCCTCCTTTATTATGAGACATGTTATACTAAATTTGAGAATGATTGCCTCATTGTCTATTTTGCAACTAAAAATCTTTGTCATTATATGTTATACCGAACTACTTATGTCATCATTCATTATGACCCCCTTCATTATTTATTCTCCAAAGCCTTTCTTCATAGAGATAGAATTGGCAAATGGATGGTCTTACTTATGGAATTTGATCTCCACATCATTACCCAAAAAGTTGTTAAAGGGAAATTCATAGTTGATCAACATGCCACAACTCCCATTCTAGTCACTTCTTCGCTTCAAGATGATCTTCCCAATGGTAATATCCTTTTCATTAAAGGTATTAATCAAGATATATCCCTTAAAGACTATTTTCATAGCTTTAATGATGATGTTTAAGACAATAATATTAAATAATCTTCCACTCCCTCTAGTACTAATAAATCAAAGGTAATTTATTGAGGAGCTCCCTAAAGTTAATGTTGACTTGCATGAGGATACTTGGACCCTCCACTTTGATGGTGTTAAATGCCTTCAAGGAGCTAGGTTAGGTTACATTCTCACTATTTTTCTTAGTAAGATCATTCTTTTATCTTTTCGTTTCACCTTTGATGTCACCAATAATATGGCTAAATACAGAGCTCTTATCTTAGGCATGAGAGTTTCACTTGATTTAGACATCTAATATCTTCATGCTTTAGGAGATTCTCGGCTCATTTTTCATCAAGTTAATGGTTATTATCAATGTAAAAGTGAGAACCTCATTAACTATCATCAAATTTAAACCACTCTTGCTAAGTAATTATCTCTTTAACTATCAAGCCTATTCCTCAAGACCAAAATTCCATTGATGATTCTCTTGCCTCTTCAGCTTCTCTCTTTCATCCTCATCAAGTTCTTTCTAATTTTTCCTTTATTATACAAATCCAAAAATATCCATCATCTATCCAACCACTAATTCACTTATCTATCACATTGAGGCTATGACTATTAGACAAACCCCTTCATACCAAGATATCATTAAATACTTAAAACAACAAACTTATCCTCTTGATCTAGATTCTCATAAAAATACATACATTCATAAACAATCTTTTGAGTATGTATTTCAACATAACATCCTTCATTATCTCAACACTAAATGTACCTTTCTTCATTGTGTTATGAAAGATGAGGTCCCTCCTCTTCTCAAGCAACCACATGGGGGAATTTATGGTAGTCACTATAGTAGACATGCTACAACATGTAAATTCCTATATAGTAGTTAATTTTGGCTTACTATTGAAAAGAATGTAATTGAATTTGTTAAAAAGTGCAATCCTTATTAGCTTCATAATGATATTATCCATTCACCTCCTTCTATGATTAAAACTATCAAATATCCTTGGCCATTTTCTACATGGGAATTTGATCTCATTCATAAAATTCCTCATTCCCAAGATGGGCACATCTTTATCATCACCACTACCGAGGAATTTACCAAGTGGGTGGAAGTCATGCCCCTTGTTAATGTTACTAGTCCTACCATATCCAAGTTTATTCTTAACCAAATTATTTGTTGTTTTGGTTTTCCCCATACCATCATTTCAAATAATGGTGGTAATTTCAAAAATACAAATGTTAAACAACTTTGTACCAAATTTAAGATCAATCATAATTTTTCCATGCCTTATCATCCTTAATGCAATGGTCAATCTGAGGCTACCAATAAAATTCTCAACAAAATTCTCTAAAAGATAATTCATGAAACCTACACAAATTGACATATTCATCTTTACCCTACACTTTGGGCCTATCAGACTAGCATTCGTATTGCCACTAGGGCAACTCCATTTTTGTTAATCTATGTTTCTTTGTCAATCCTTCCATTAGAAGTTGAGATTCACTCTCTTCATATACCTCTTCATGGTATTATTCTTGATGAACAAGTACATGAAACTCACCTTTGTTCCCTTGATCTTCTTGATGAATGTCACCTTTCTTCATTATAACATAACCACCAATACAAGGCTTGCATCACTTGGAAACATAAAAAATGTGTTAAAATCCACACTTTTAATGTTGGTGATCTTGTCCTTAAATTAGATTACACCCATTATAAAGAAGGTAAATATGCACAAAAATGATGGGGCCCATATTTAGTTAGATACATTCTTGGTCCAAGCACTTATCATCTTCAAACTAATGAAGGTCATGTTTTCAAAGAGCCCACCAATGCTCAATTCCTTAAAAATTACTTTACCTAAACATTTCCTTCTTATCATGTTTTCTATCTATATATTTCTACAATTTTTGTAGATTACTTAAGCATGGATATCTCCCTCCATAGTAGTTTCCTCCCCTTCACAAACCTCTAGTCTTCCCTTTTGGTCTTTTGGTTTCTTGATGTACCATAGTCTTCCTTATCTTCTTGCATTTTATCTTGTTTTTCATAAACCTTAGGTTTTCTTTTGTGATTTACTTTATAACACTATGGATAGGACCCAACACCCCTCACAAAACCACCACCTTTTACTTATTTTCATTCTCTTTTTATTAATTGCTAATGCTATTTTGGCATCCTTTGGGTTTTTATTTGTGAGGTGCTTTGTAAAAAGGCTCCCTCGCTTTGCTTTTCTCTTGCTTATAGACACCCTCATCGGTCTCCTTTTTATGAGTTACTTTGTAAGACCATGGATAGGACTTGACCCTCTTCATAAAATTACCATTATTTTCATGTTCTTGATCTTTGTTCTTAAACTTTAGCTTTTACTTCTTTTACTAGATGGAATCTACCCAAAAATCTATATTAGCATGTTTTCTTCCATTTCCCTCTTTCTTCTGATAAAGAATCATACTCTACTATCAATATATCCTTCTTTTCCTTTTTTCACATTTTTTGTGATTTGAAGTAATTCAAATTATTCCATGTGTCATTCTTCTTGATTTCACCTTCCTTTCATCTCCATATTGGATAAAATAAGGTCGGAGTCAAGATATAACTTTTATTTCACCTTGATTTATGAGACTCTTAGACCCCATCCTCTTTGAATTTTCTCTCTTTTAATAACCTTGTCCCAATTTTTCAAATCCATCAATAAAGTTAAAATCCAAATCATTTGAAAATAAAAGGCAATGATATCTAAAAGGAAACATAAAAATTTAAAAAGTTAAATTCACACCAAAATACATTATTAAAAGCACATCTATCTCAAATTAAAGTTCAAAATCCACAATTGGCTTCACATAAAGCCAAAATAATTTGGGGTGTGGTGGGCTAGTAGATTAGAATAGAGGATTTATAAAAATACTCTATGGTGCTACCTACTTTCTCATGTAAGTACCCAATATTTATAGTAGACTCACAGCTCTATAAGAGGTCCTAAAGAGAAAGGAATGTGTCATGGGGAGGTAGGCCTATTTTACTTTTCATGCATATAGCCTTCATGGGATGATTTATGTAGTTTATTTTTTTACCCAAGACTTGTGTGGCTAAGAGAAGTTCTTCATTATTCTTAAGGTCAAAAGTCCTCTTGATTTGACAAACCTAATTTGAGTGTCTTGACTTTCATAAAGAGTTCTCTCTACCTTGGTTTTTCTTTCATTATCCCCTCCACCAATTTAATTTCCCCCTTGATAGACAAATTATGATTCCAAATCTATTTTCCCTCTTCTTCTAATTCCTCCTTCTTCATATATTAAAAACATGCTAGCACTACTCTATTTTAGTTTTATCTATCCTTACAGTGAAACATGTTTGAGAAACTTTGGATAATTTTATTTACACTATCACTTTATATTTTCTAAACCTAATTTACTTTCCTTTTACCATTTATCATGATTTTTCTATCTTTCTATTATAGACATCTGAGTTCGTACCCTTTTTCCATTATTGAGTGAGATGTGGTTTGTTATTGATCACTCAATAATGTTGTTTTCCCTTCTTTTATGCACCTTTTTCCATTGATTATTGGGATGTGGATTGTTAATTCTCACTCATCAATTTTTTTTCATCATTTTATCTTTTTGTTTAGTCTTTTTTCATTTATTTTATTTTTGTTTTTCCATCATGTTTAACATGTACCCTTGGTTTTATTTCATGAGTTTGCCTTTCTTACTTTAAGATAGCTTGTTTGAGTTTTATAGTATTTATTAGCCTTGGATTTTTGGTTACCTAATTTACTCTTATTTTTTGACTTGGTCGTTTGGTCTAACATATCACCTGTCATTCCAGCTTGCCTAATTTCCCAAGTATGTCCCATCCTCATATCACTAACTATCTTGGCTTTTATTGCATTTATTTGTTTTTGCTCTTTAGTTTTGTATTTATTAGATTTGTAAAAAGTAATCTATATGCCCTACACAATAAAAAATAACAACATAGTAAATAACCATCCCATGATAAAGGTAAGTCATGGTACACATTACATTTACTTTTTAGTTTTTAGGTTTTTACTATTTAGATTAGTTTCCCTTTTAGTCATTTACTTTCAATTATTTTTACTTTAAAATAGTTTAATATTTTTTAATATCATAATTGTGTGTGTTCTTATGTTCTTTCTCTAAGCACCATCTCATATTACACCTTAGTGACACATGATGAGATTCGAGTGGGGCATCTGTATACATAATATTTTCAACTTTTATCACATATTGATGCTTTACATCTTGCAAGAACTCATCAAGACTCAATATATCTAAGTTCATGCCATAAAGGGTGTATTAGGAAAGGCATGGAAAGACCTTTGGTGCTTCACAAGATTGTTTTCCCTTTTTTCCACATTATTACCAATCCAACTAGTTCCTAAAACCTTTTCCTAAGCTATTTTTCCTCCCTTACATAGTCGTCTAGTCTTTTTCCTCTTTTCATCCTTAATTACCTTTCTTGGCACCATTTTGACCTATTTATCATAATATATTGACTCGGTTGACCTATTAACATTTAATAACATTTTATCTCTTTTTGTTTGTTAGCCTCCCAATCAACCTGACACAGACCTAGTGAGTTAGCTTAAAAACATGCTAGGTCGACCAAGTCGACCTAGCATAGTTGACATTCTTGAATGATTTTAGGGTAATTTTTTAATTTAAATATAAGTTTATTTTTTTCATTATTATAATATTAAATCAAGAGCTATTATTTGCTCGTGCTTCTTCACAATTTGCTCTTCCACCATTCTACTTGAGGACACTTAGATTAGGTTTCTTATTTTTGAGAATCTAGTCTTGTGGATAGGTCTTAAATTTTTTGGCCTAACAAAGTGAACCTTATGAACCAAAACAACCTCTTATGTATCTCTTTTGTCCATGGGAGAGATTGAGTCTTGATGGGTTCACATTCAGGTAAGTATATTCTAACTTTGTTCTCTTCTCTTTTAGTAGATAGAAGTAGCATAAGTGTTAGCTTGAATAATATTACTCTTCATAATCCATGTATTAGGGTGTTACTCATACATAATTTATTTGAAGTTACTTATACATGTTTTTAATGTTTTTATTTACTAACCTTCACTTTATTCCACAAGCTTTGGTGCACATTAGAACCTTTTTTGTTATTAGATTAGTGAAATATTAAATCATATGACTCTTTTAGGGTTGTTATGTGATTGTTCTAGACTATAGGCTTTGGAACCCTATATAACACAATGTGTTGTGACAAGTTATTCCCTAATCAAGTCTAGTGGATCCTCATATTGGTCATGTTCCTACTTAAAAATTGTATTCTCCCTAATTAGAAGTGTAGGTGTGCTCTATCCCATCTAATCTAAGATTGATTTGTGGACATGATGCATTTTTTATTGTATACACATTCTATTTATATGGATTTGTGTGATAGGAAAGGGATAATATATTATTATTCTATATAATTATATTATCATGAAATTTTGTCCTATACATTAATTGGTGAATAAACAATAAGAATAATTATGTTAATAAATAATAAACCTTATGAGGAACTGATGCTAGAGACTATTAACTATTTAGTTAGTTGTTGGATAAGTGTAAAATCATTAAGCACTAACTAAGGAGTAAGTCAAATAAAAATTAATAATACACTAATTAAAATTTTTAGGTTACTTTAGGAACATTTTATGGGTCTAAAGAGTAAAGGCATGAGGTAATTTTTCCTCTAAAATGTAGAAGAGTGGTTCCATACTCCACGAGTCTAGGATTACAAATTAAACCCTAAGATAAAATTTTATATGTTAACTCTACTTTGAGAAGATTATCAGTATTGATTAACATACATGGGTGAAGGGACTTATGCTAATATAAAAACATCAAGTATGAAAAATATGTTAAGGTGACTATATATTAATTCATGGTATGAGAAGATAAAAAAAAAATTGAAGGGTGATTTTTAAGGAGGATTCTACATCTAGTATAAAATATAGGTTTAAAACACCAGAATCCTCTACTATGAAACCAACTTTATTTTATCTATAGTATGCATTCACTAGGAAAAATAAAAAATAGAGTACACAAATTAGAAATGTTGAAAGCTAAAGGCTTGATATTTCTTATAAATGGCCAAGGTTTAAAACAACCCCATATTGATAAAACATAAGACCCAATTTAGTAAAAGGTAGTGAGACTTATAGGCCATGTGGATAATTCCAAAAAAATAAAGGTAAATTCAAGGGAACATTCAAGTTGTGAGCAAACTATCTCACAAGATTCACTATAAGACCCTAGTGTAAAAATTAGTAAGTCCACTAAGAAAAGATAAGATCCCATTAGATATAAAATTATATCTATATTTATGTATAAATGAACACATTAAATTAGAGTAATAAAAACTTAGAAAGGTAAATTTATAATTCCTAGCTAGCAAAAGAGATAAGACCACTAGGAAGTGAATAGACAATTAGGTAAGTCCTAACTAGTAAAGACAATAAATCTATTAGGAAAGGAATTGTGAGCTTGTGGTGTAAACACCATGAAAATGAATATCCTAATTTGAATACATAATTAAATTAAATAAGATAAAGTTAAAATATAGCTTGAATATTCCTGATATAGAATAGTTTGTAAGACCAAACAAGCAAAAAAATAAGACTTACTATGGAAAAAATTTATAGATTTAGGTAGGGACAATAAAATACATAAGGTAATTACCTAATTATGGAGATAAATATTAAAGTGGTTTTGAAATTTTACCAAGAAAAATATAATTTTCTTAGGTTTTAGGATAGTATAATCTAAAATTATATGCTTGGATTATAACTTGGCATGATAAGCCTGGAATACATTTTATTGAAGTACTAATTTGTATATTTTGGATTCATTATTTGAGATAAAAACATCCTCAAAATCATCTAAAATTAGCTTAAAATTAATATTAAAAGGTTTTAAAAATCATTAATATCAATATTTTTATTAAAATTCATGGAAATATCATGATTCCACTCAAATTATTAGTTTTTTTTAGTTCCAACAACAAATAGCTGTAAGTGGATGAAACTCTTATTTTATATAATAACTATCCCTCATACATAAGGTGGATATGCCTAGTAAAATATGAACAATGAACCATAAGGAAATAGGATGGTGAATTATTTAGGTGTGAAATTATGTAAATCATTGTTCTATACCCCTAAAATCCATGCATGACATGTGTTTGATGATGTGCCTCATAGGTAAGGACTTCCCTATGAAGGCAGGTCATGATTTTTGTAATTGGAAAAAATATCTATTGGATTTAAGTGGGAATAAAATAAAATAAATTCTAAAGTTTTTAATTTTAACCAAGGTCTAATTATCCATAAATAGTAAATGATCTTACTATTTCACTTGCATAGCTATGAAAGTAACTTTCCAAGCTACAAGGGTTGGTGAATTGTTACCTTGACAAAGTTACCTTGTTGATACATAACATTGGTAATGTTATGTTATCTGAGCCCTATGATTGTAGGAAAGAATTGAAATAAAAAAATTACACTCTCCATATACTAAGTTTATACACCATTAATTTTCCTTTTATCACTATATTGATGCTTTCTATTGTAGCATCTTATCAACACATCAATATCCCTAAGAGCATGCCTTAAAGGGTTTAAATTGGATGGGGTCAACTTGTGGTACATTATGAAATATGTTTTCATACTATCATGTTACACCATCAATACTATTAGTATAAACTCTTACAAGTGCCTTTTTATATTTCTATTATGTATACTTCATATCTATATTTGATAGCTCCATTATATCCTACCATATTGGCTTTACCAATACCATCTATTTTATAACTTTTTATCCCTTGTAATATATTAACCAATCTAATATAGTTCTAAGTCTATATTCTAAAATTTGTATTTTATTGGCTTGGATGATATCATCAACTCAACGCTTAAGGTTAGTTTTGGGTATTGTAACTATGTGTGAGTGTGTGTGTGGGTTGTATTTCATTATTAATAGGATATATCACATTCATACACTCGACATGTGATTGTATTTATTCCATAAGTATTATTTGGGAGAGTTATAAGTTTAGAACGTCATCTTGGAAGTCTTGTCTTGTGGTGTCATTGAAGCTCGATAGGAGAGTTTTGTGACTAGCACATCCCTTTTCACAAAAGAAGATGAGACATATGCATCCATAATAGTTTAAAAATTATCAATTATATATTCATCCCAGTCCTATCATTATGATTTTATATGGCCTTGACAATATCCCACTTATTTCTATTTAAGCATCTTTCATAACTATTCACATTCAATGAATTTATCCCATTGTAATCTTTAAGTATTTTTATATTTATTTTGATTTTGGGGCATTAATTATTTCCCTTAGAAAATAAATATATAGGCTTCTCCCATAGTCTTAGTCCCAGAGCCATAGTCATGGATTCCAAGCTGGTACTATCCTAGAATACTTTTGTATGACATGTAAGTTTTTGTTTCCTTATGAGGCTCTTTTTAATGAATTAGTTTTTTTTTTGCATTTTTTTGTAGATCCTAGTGATGTCAAATATATCAAAACCCTAGGAGGCCAAATGGAGTTAAAAAAAGATATATTTTAGGCCATGACCTAATCAAAAGGTGTGACATGTAATTTATACACTCAAGAGGGCAAATCATATAGAAATAACTATTAGAACAAATCCCCCCCACCATGCCTAGTTGGTATAGTACTCAATAATCTAAAAACTCTCTAATTGAAATGTGGTTGACCCTAATGGAATTCATAATGACACAAGGGATAATCTAAATGTGTACCTATGACACTCCTCAAATCTATTAAGTTAGTAAGGATAAATCACAATTTGATAGCTAGAGGAGTCCCATCACCACCAACTAACCTAAATGAGGTTATTTTTTGAAATTTTAAATTAATTCTAAATCAAGAAATAACTAATATAATACTTGTGCCATTAAATCAGAGTTTATTTCACATGACATGAGCCTCCAAGGCCATAATTATAGTAAATATAACATATATCCATAAGGTCTTGTCTAGATTTAGCACATCATTATCTGATCTTCTATGTATCCAAATCATTCCAAGATATTTTTATTGATTTACCTATAGATCCTAAAATACATCCTTAGTAGTTTTTCACATGAAAACAATAAATTCAGATATGGCCACCTCAAATTTGAACCCCAAATAAAATAAGTAGTTTTGAGAAACCACATTCTTATAGGTAATCATGAGGTAAAATGATTACAATGAGATCCTAAAAACCATTGAATATATACAAATAATTGTAGTGATGATTAACTAAAAGATGATGGTGTGGAATTTAACATTGAATTTGTATTCCTCAAAGTCTTAGGCCTACACAAAGTAGTTTCTAAGCCACAAGTCTTCCTATATGAAGACCTATTTGGTAACCTACTTCTCTCTTCAAAGTTAAGTATATATTTTTTATACTCATTGAACACCCAATTCTAAATCATACACATCTTTGGGCAATCTTTTAAGTAACACTAAAACATCCTAGAGTGCACAATATCATATGACAAGGAATTAGTAGATGTTTGGGTTGAGACTCACAATATCCATGAATTCCTCAAGGACAAGTCCAAGGACATAGATAGATATTTCAATAAGGAATACATTTATGCATACATGATTAAAGTGTTCTAGGAGGGAGTGTGTAGTAGTATGCTATTATTAAATTGATTATATGGGTAAAGCAACATGGTGTACATTAATAAGTTTTGAGTTACCATAACCAACATCATTATTAAGGAAGATGAATTATTAGACTTGGGGAGCATCATCACATTCAATTTGAATCAATAATTGAATAAATCTTGTGCTAGAAGAAATTTATACATGATGTCTTATACCATAGATGATTTTTATGTCACCCTAGACTTTAAGAACATAGTGTTACCTCCATGGGTACTAATAAGGTATATGGTGCATGTAGTGTTTTAAAGACTCTAAATTCACCATATTTATAACCACATCTTATAAATTTTGACCAGTTCTACCCCAATATTTATCATGCCAATAATGAGAGGCCAATGCCAAGGCTCTCAAAGGAGATATGGGATTCATTCCACCCAATTGCATCATACTCATACTACAAGGACCATACCATAATTAGGGTGTTATGTATTCTTTGTTATCCTCTCCTACTACTATTTTGGTCTTAATTTTCACCCATGGAGGGAGTTCTTCAGGCTCTATCCAACTAAGCCATAAAATGGGAATAAACTTAAGATGTGGGTATCCTATAGTGAGGTTGATCATCTAGAGAGGGATGGTTCCCTTGGGTCTATCACCTAAACTAATCTCTTGCTTGGAAAATGGAGAGAAATAGATAACAATTCTTGAAAACATGTAAAAATAGGTGATGCACCAATGTTTTGGATGCTTACAATCATACATAACACACTATAAGACACTTTTAAACCTATAAATATCACTTTACTTACTATTTAATCAGATCTCACATAATTATTTCACAAAAATGTATTGATTAGATATCAATCTAGCATGGGAGGGTAGTTATGCACTTCCAAACTAACCAATAAACTATCCATGGCACTTAAAATGACCTATAAAAACCAAAAATCACTTCATGAAGTTGAGAAAAATTAGATAGAGGCAAAGGAAAGCATACATTAGCTTAACAAAATCAATGAATTCATAGGACACACTTTAATTTAGTTCACAAATGGAAGAATTCAGTCTTTTATTGAATCAAATAGGTGTTGGGGTACAAATCTTAGCATAGCCTGAGAATGAAAAAATCATAAGAGTTTATTTATTTAGAGAGAAATAAGAGATATATAAGACAAGGGGAAGAGAGAGGGAAGTGGGAAACATAAATCAATAAAGGAGGCCCAACCACTTTTGATTGATTAACATTAATCATGTTCAATAAATTAACCGTTAATCAGCTCCCAATATATAACTAGTCCTCTCATTAGCTTAGAAATACACTGGAAGATAAGAATTTATTAAAGGTGTTGAGTCATGATCCATCCAAAATGGGAAATTCCCCATAGACTTTGAAACTCCATCAAATGCTCCATTATCTTGCTTAGCCTCCCAACTCTTCATCTCCTTAATGAGATTGTCGCATTGTGCTTCATCTTTATATGTCCCTTATGTTATCAAACAATTATTTTAAACTCATTCACTAGTGTACCTTCTGACATTTATTTCAAAATCACCATCCCACATTTACTCTAAATCTTTAACATAAGTCCACTATAGTTGAAAACCAATTCCCATATTGGTTTTCATACAACCATAATTTCAATGGAGATCCACATGCTAGGGTTTCTTGATCATGAATAAGATGTAAAACCTACATATAAAAACCTTTGAGAGCTCTAGTTGATATTTAATGGTGTCTTATGATTCTATAGGGGTTTTTATAGTAACTTATATTGTATTTGATCTGGAATTTATGCATTTACCTACCTAGGTGGTGAATTCATTTGGTCTGACATGTCTACCTTTGTGGCATTCTTTGGGATGTTTATTTCATTTCTAAAACCTGATTGTTATCACTTTGGACATGTGTCAACATCTTGTGCCCCTTGAAACCTAATTTAATATGCTCTATTGATATCTTTGAGAGTCTTTTGGCTTTGACCATTATTTTTGTTGATCTTTGATCTACTTTCTAGATTATACCACTTGGCATATCTTTATTGATCTTTATCTCAACTCTTGAAAATGTGACACTTGGTAGTATCACATTCCTTTTATGGACCTTGATATTAGATTATACAACCAAATGCACTTTTTTGTATGGTGTATTCATGTGTATTATATACTCATTAGTTTTTCTACCTTGATCCACTCCATCAATTTTCATCTACATAATTGAATATGTTATGTCAATCTTTGATTTGATAGATCAAATGTGAACTGCTTATCTCCATTTAACAATATGATAAAATGTGGGCCATCAATATGCCTAGAAGTTATCATGATTAAGAAACTTAAAAACTTCACATTTATCCTTAATATCCTCTAACCTTTTGACCTTGATCTCACCATTGATATTTAACTACATAATTAAATGCACACTGTAGATCTCCTTTGACCTACTGACTTTGTGAGATCACCGACATGTTGTTAATATTTAATCCAAGCTTCCAAGATCATGCCACTTGGTATCCTTACATTAAAATTCATCCTATTTGAATAATTTTAATCCAAATGGCTATTTCTTATGGCCTTTATTTGACATCCTCAGGTACATCCCACACTGCTATCTCATTTTGAAGACTTGTATCTTGAGATCAAAAGCTCATCAAGAGACCAAACTTGAATGGGATGTTCATGGCATGAAAAGTATCAATTTAATGCAATTATGTAACCTTGGTTTAATTATAAATTACACTTATGTAATTCAAAACCAAACTGACCTATTCATTCAAGCATGATGTGCCATAATGATTTGTTTCCTTAAAAAACATGAAATCCACACTTTAAGCTTGCTTAAAGTGTTTTAAAATCTTGAAAATGACAATTGACCTATTCATAAAGTCTACCTAATAATTCTATCATCATATAAATATTCAATCAAAACTCCACTTAGCTTCTTACCCCATATCCAAGCAAAAATTTCTTATGTAGGCCAAATTTTACCAATGTTTTTGGTAACTCAACATGGAAGCATGCCTGTTATACTTGAAAAATTAGATTAGTTGCCTTGGTTGATCAATTGGGCATAGAGTCTCAAGTCTTTCCTTCGTATTTTATGAAAATGATACAAGGTTATCCCTTCTCTAAAAACCCTCTCTTAAAGAAAAAAGGACAAAAATAATAAAACAAACACACACTTGTGCTTCACGAGCACTTATGGAACAAACATACACAAACTAAACTAACTAACATAAACACAAATTAACCTAAAATAAATACCTCTTCCTAGATCAAATTGGAAGTTTAAAAACCTTCTTGCTTCATGGAATGATGAATTTAATGAGTCATGTAGCCATTTGGCACTTGGCATTGATACCTCCATCTTGTTCATGGTGTTTTCTAACTTCGTTAGCATGATACTCAATGGAAACAAAGTAGATCCAACCAAGTTAGCTATGAAAATGGACTCTTATTACATCCAAATATCCTCACCTTTCTCATAGTATTATTCAAATATAACCTCCAATGGTGGTTCAACAAAACATACCTCCTTGGTTTACATGGTACTCCCAATAAGATTAGATATCCTCTCAACTGCAAGTACCTCAAGCTCATCAAGGAGATCTACATAGTCCACCCAATCTTGGTAATTTTCCTTCATGGAAAACTCTTTCTCTAACTTTTAAAGTTCTTGACCTTCAACTCTCTTTAAGCTCTTGAAAGAGATCCATTTTATATTTCCAATCATTTAAGAGTGGTTCAAAATTAGTTTGAGGTATTGAGTCATATTCAAGAACAATAAATTCCACGTTGGTCTCAAGAGATTCTTATATAACTTCAACCTCTTGAGGAATGGCTTGAATTTAAATTTCATCCTTTATATCACACTCAGCATTAGGTTTGTTAGGATAATTAACAACTTTAAGAATAGATATGGAATCTTATTTAGATACCTCTCTCTTCAAGTATTGGCCACATTTGTCATGGATAGTTGTAAGGGAATCTTTGATATGTTCCTCTTCATTTGATAAAGTAGAATTACATCTGTGTTCACCAATGGGAGTTCCTATGGTGATTTATTCTTCAATTTCACTCATGACATCCTCATGATTATCTATAGCTTGAGCTCTTTCCTCTTCATTTTCTTCCCTCAAAATGGGCTCTTTTTCAAGCAAAGGTGGGATGGAAGGTTCATGGATAGTTTCATGGGTATGATATGGAATATGAGTGGTAGTGGAAGGCTTGTGAGTGGATTTAGGAAAGAGGAATTCACGAGTAAGCTCATGGGAAAGTGATTTATTAGGCTAATTGGAAGGAAGAACACATACATAATTAGAATTTTCACCCTACCAATAGCGTCCTTGAGACTCTTCAATAACAACATACTCATTTTTAAGTTCTTTATCTTCCCACATCCTTAGCATATCTATTAATAATTGAAGGAATTTTTTTCCAATTTCATTTGTTTTTTGATCTCCCATTGAGTCCCTTATAACTCTTCAAACATATCCAACCTTTGTGTATAAATTTGGATAATACCTCTTAACCATTCCATGAGATGATTAATGAGAACATCACACTTATCATCCCATGTTCTCATATCATCTTCATTAACTAGTAACTATGGTATGGATCCAAAAATGATGTGATATAATATGGAAATAATGAAGGTGTGGGATAATTATGGGGATCAATACAAACTTTATCTTACTATATTTTGACCTATAAAAAATCACACTTTATCTTGTAGTGTCTTTGTGTAGAATCAATGGGATTATCAGATTCCTCATGACAAGACTAATGAGGACCCTCTTAAGGTTAATAGGAATCATTATATAGTTGGTAAGGGTAATATTAAAATTGATTATAAGTAATTTATTGATAGGTCTCTTGATAACCTTCCTCATAGGGATATCTAACAATATGATGTCAATATGGAGAAGGAAATCAAGGGCTAGAGGGTTGACATGGTTCATAGGATTGATAGGCATTTTGATAGGACTACTGAGGAGTATAAAATGGGTTATAAAGAGGTTAATAAGGAGGTTTATGATAGGTTTATTCACCATATATTTTCATATCAACCTCATATGTCAGATGAGATGAAAAAACTAATCAAAATATTCAATGAGATATACCTAGGTTACATGACCAAAAGTTTTCATTCAGAGTCACCATTAGTGTTAACTTGATTACGTATAAAATATTATTAGAGGAAAGACACACCAACAATATTTACACTCTCTTGGACCTTTATCCCATCGAGTGTGCTAGAAACTATTGTCGTCTTAATTTGTACCTATGGATGGAGTTCTTTAGGATCTCTCCAACTAAGCCACAAAATGGGAACAACTTTAGGCTATGGGTATCCTATAGTGAGGTTAATCCTCCAGAGAGGGTTGGTTCCATTAGGTATATCATATAAACTAATCTCTTGATTTAAAATGGAGAGAAATAGATAATAAGTCATGAAAACATGTAAAAGTAGGTGATGCACTAATGTTTTAGATGCTTACAATCATATATAACACACTATTAGATACTTTTAGACCTAAAAATATCACTTCACTTAGTATTTGATCAAATTTTACATAAGTATTTCATAAAAATTCTTTGACTAGATATCAATCTAGCATGGGAGGGTAGTTGTCCACTTCCAAACTAACCAATAAACTATCTATGGCACTTAGAATGACCTGTAAAAGCTACAAAAAACTTCATGAAGGCGATAAAACTTAGATAGAGGAAAAAGAGAGCATATATTAACTTAACCACATCAATGAATTCATATGACACACTTAAATTCAATTCCTAAATGGAGAAATTTGATTTTTTATTGCATCAAATAGGTGCTGAGGTACAAATCTTGGCATAGACTAGGCATGCCAAAAGCATAAGATTATCTTTATTTGGAGATAAATGAAAGATATATAATAAAATTGGAATAGAGAGAGGGAAGTGAGAAAATAGAAATCAATAAATGAGGCCTAACCACTTTTGATCAATTAACATTGATCTTATTCAACAAATTAACCATTAGTCAGCTCCCAATAGCTCTCTAGTCCTCTCATTAGCTTAGAACTGCACTATAAGACAAGAAATTGTTGAAGGTGTTGAGTCATGATCCATCCAAAAGGTAAAAGTCCCCATAGAATTTAAAAATTCATTAAATTCTCCACTATTTTTCTCAACCTCCCAACTCTCCATCTCCTTAATGACTTTGTCACACCATGCTTCATTTTAATATGTCCCTTACATTATCAAACAGTTAATTTAAACTCATTTACTAGTGTCCCTTCTAACATTTCTTTCACAATAACCATCTTGCCTTTAATCTAAATCATAAACATAGGTCTACTATAGTTGAAAACCAATTCCCCTATTGGTTTTCATATAGCCATAATTTCAATTAACATCCACAAGCTAAGGTTTCTTGCTCATGAACAAGATGTAAAACCTACATCTAAAAACCTTTGAGAGGTTTAGTTGAGATTTAATGGAATCCTACAATTCTATAGGGGTTATTTTGGTAACTTAGATTATATTTTACTTGAATGTATGCATTTAACTACTTGGGTGGTGAAATCCTTTGATCTAATGTGTTTGCCTTCATGTCATTCTTTAGGCTACTTATTTCATTTTTAAAACCTAATAGTTTTCACCATAGACACATGTCTACATCTTATGGCCCCTAGAAACCTAATAAAATATGCTCCATCAATCTCCTTAAGAGTCTTCTAGATTACACCTTCATCATTACCATTGATCTTTGATATACTTTATAGATTGTGTCACTTGGTAGCTCTATATTGATATTTATCTCAACTCTCAAAATTATGACACTTGGTAATCTCATGCAGCTTCTCTTGAACCTACTGTTAGATTATATGATCAAATTTAATTTTACCATGTGGTGGCCTTGTATGAGATCTAGGTTGTTAACTTTTCCACCTTGATTTGCACCATCTATCTACTCCTACATGATTGAATGTACTTCGTTAATTTTTGATCTACCATATCAAACATAGACCATTGATATCCATTTAACAATATGATCAAATGTGGGCCATCAATATTCCTAGAAGTCACCAAGATTGAGACACTTGAAATTTTTTTATTTACCCTTAGGATCATCTAACCTTTTGACCTCAAGCTCACCATTGATCTTTAACTACATGTTTAAATGTGCACCATTGATCTCCTTTAACCTGATGACTTTGTGAGATCACCCACATTCCATTGATCTTTGCTTTGAGATTTTGATATCATGTCACTTGGTAGCCTTGCATTCAAATTTATCCTATTTAAAGATTTTGAATCTAAATGGCTATTTCTTGTGGCCTTTATTTGACATCCTTAGGCATGTCCCACACTGCTAGCTCATTTTGAATACTTGTATCTTGAGATAGAAAACTCATCAAGACACCAAACTTGTAAGGGATTTTCATGACATGAAAAGTATCAATTTCATGGAATTCTTCAAACTTGGATGACTTCTCAAATACACTTATGAAATTCACAACCAAATTGACTTGTTCATTTTTGCATGACATGCCATGATGGTCTAGTTCTTCAAAAAACACCAAATCCACACTTTAAGCTTGCTTAAAGTGTTTCAAAATCTTGAAAATGACAAGTAACATGGTAATGAATTATATTTGATCTTTCTACCATTGGATCACTCTTCATTATAACTTTGCTTAGCTTTTTACCCCATATCTAGGAAGAAATTTCTTATGTAGGCCAAATTTGTCAAAAAACTACCTTACACAATCCAAAACTAATTTACATAGCAAGAAGTAACTTAGAAATTAGCTAATGGAATTTTGGGTTTTTACATCAATAGAAGATAAAATCCCTTCCTAGTGTTCCCTATGGTCATTGGTTACCACAAATATAAAATAATGTAGGTGATGAAAGTAATGTCCCATCTTAAATAAGCATTTAGTTTTGGCAAGGGAAAAGATATATAGTAGGATATTTAGGGTATTTTGCATGTTCACATGGATAGGTACCAAGCTCACCTTGTATACGCATAATTTTTTAAAACCTTCTCATTTACTGATGCTTTACCTCTTGTAGGAACCTATCAAGTTTCAATATCATTGAGTGCATACCCTAAAGGGTGCACTAAGAAAGGGGTGGGAAGACCTTTGGTGCTTAACATGATTATTGTTCCCTATAACATTACCTAACACCACTAAAAGTCACTTTTATCCAATTCCCTAATCAATTTAAAATCCCTTTACACATTCCTCTAAGCAATTACCCTTCTAAAATAGCCCCTGACTAAGAAAACACCCTTTTCAATAATTTTATTACTACATAAAATAGGTTGATATTTTTAGGGATTCAATGCACATTATAGGACTGAGCCAACCTAACTAACCTAGTTTGAGGCCAAGCATATACTTCTCCCACCTAACAAAATTGATTTGGTCAATCTATCTATTGTATTCCTAAGATGGTGTAATTCAATCCTTTGTTATAAATATCCCTTTCATTTCAATCCAATAGAGAGTAACATTATTTTCACATGATTACATCTTACAATTCTATTAATTTTACACTTGAGGAGTCATTACTTAGAGTTTTACCTTGGAAGGAAAGAAGCATGTATTGTAGGAAAGTATTGGATGAAAATTAGGATTCTTTTATCCTAGATATAATGTGATCTTTATAAATCCCCAATAACCTCTTGTAAAGCACCATTGCCTAAGTGAGATATTGAGGCATGATAGGTATATACAAAGTTAAGTATTTCTATGTTTTAATATTTCATTTGGTAGATAAATATTGCATAAATTAATAGGTTGAATGTTTCACTCTTTGCTTAGTTTACCTCTATATTTATTTGAGTGGATTTTTATTTGCTTGTTATATGTTGTTTATTGTTAATTATCACCCCTTTTACACAAGTTTTAGTGAGAACCGTATTAAATTTATTTTATGTATTTTAGTTCCAGCTAAGATTGTTGCATCATTTAATTTAACTAGAGGCTTTGAAACCCTCTCCTTTGGTGTTGTGTAGTGAGAGATTCCTTAGTTAGGTTTAATGGATTTGAATTGGTCATATCTTGATATAAATAATTATGAACTGAGTTATTGGTAAGATTACCTTCTTATAGCTTATAATTCACTAATTAAGAAAATATTTAGATATATACTAATTCATTTCATAAATTTTGGTGAACCCAATAAGAATTTTACCCTTGCATTCTTAATTTTTTAGTTATAGTCAACTAGATTGAACTAGTCGATCAAGTTTCATTTTATCAATATAGGTTTTTTTTCAGGTAGCTAGATCAAGATAGTCAATCTAGTCTTTTTATCTATCTATAGGTCTAAGGTTTTTATCTAACTAGATCGATTTGGTCAATCTAGTCAGTTTCTTAGTTTGTAAGTATAAGGTTTATAGTCAACTAGGTCTTCGTGTTTGACTTAGTTTTATTTTATCTTCACAAGTTTTATTTTTGGCAAAATGGATCAATCTCACTATTTAATTATTATTTTAATTTTTTATATCTAACATAATTTATCTACTTTATTTTGTTATTCACAACTTTAGTTTTTCATCTAACTAAATAAAATTCAATCTAGTCTTTTTCTTGCTTTCTACATTTTATTTACAGTCAACTAAATTTATCTATTCTATCTTGTTTAACATTCATATCTTTTAGTCTTATAAATCTATATTTATTTATTGAATTCTATTTATTAACTATGCTTTAATTTTTATACCTTTCCATAGTTAAAAGTATCTCTTGGGCAACCCAATCAACCAAAATTAAGTAATATAACTAAATTAACTTGGTTGATCTTATTCTATATTCTAGGTTCATTCTTAAAATCTTAGCATTTTAATTTTGTCAAGTTTAAAATATTTATATTCCTATTTTTCTATTCAAAATTTTACATTACTAATTTACTTAGTTTTTAGTTATGTCAAAATTTACACACATACTAAACTAAATTGACTAGCTCAATCTAGTTGTGTCTATGTTTATCACCCAACTAAATCGACTAGCTTGATTTAATTTGTTTAGGCCTAATTTTTTAATAGACTATACCAACCAACTTGATCATGTTATATATTGATTTCTCAAATAGATCGACCTACTTGATCTTATTTTATATGTTTTATTTTCTAGTATAAGTAAAGGAAATTAACTTCTATTTTTCATAGTAATTATAATCACCTTTAATTTTGAAACAAAGAGTTTGTTTCATTCTTATTTACTTTTAAAAATTACAACTTGGTTATTGACAAATTGTTTTTTTTCCCTTTATGTTCATCTTGATTCATTTTCCTTAGAAATTGTGTAGTGATAGTTTTAAAATTACTTAGCTACTATTACGAGGGGCTACTTGATACTCTATTTATAGTCCTTGTCTACCATTTATAAATATTATGGCATGAGGGGATTTATAAAATACTCATAGCCATAATATATAGTTAAACATGATCTTTAGTTTCCATACACCTCAATAAAATTTAGAAATGCCTATGATCTACATTTATATTGAACCTTAGAAATCCATCCATCGATTTGATTGTGTAGTACATTGATTAGTGGTTAACACTGATAAAATACTTATATATTACCATTAAAATCATGTTTAGTGGGATATAGGAATGTCACTTCCTCCATATTTATCACTCTAAAACATTTGGTTATCATTATCTAATGGATAGGCCAATATCTTTGAAAACCTATGTTGTCAAACACAACCTTTAGTCTAACCTATCAATCTTGTTTTTGGATAATTAGTTAGCATTAGTAGCTATAAACATTACATTTTATAATTTATACTTGCTATTCTAGGTTTTATTATAGATTGTATTATCTAGTGTTGATAAAATTTCTATGTTGTATGTTTTAACTAGATTGAATATCTATATCTAGTTACATGTGTGTTTACTTTACTTTTATTTACAAACTAAATCATCAAATTTTAACAGTTTAATTTTTTTCTAGATTATAGAACTAAATTGACCAAATCAATATATCAAACTACTTTTTTAGCTTGTTTTCCAAATTAGATCAACTAGCTTGATCTAGTCCATTTCCATACTATTTGGTTTTATTGTTTTCTAAACTAGATCAACCAGTTCGATCTAGTCAATTAATAGACTTATATTTTATTTTTACCAAACTAGATTGACTAGCTCAATCTAATCAATTTCTAGACTATTTCATTTCCTATTTACCAAACTTAATCGATCAACTCGATCAAACTATTTTATAAAATATTTTGTTTTCTTTTTTGCCAAACTAGATCAACCATCTTGATCCAGTCAATTTATAAACTATTGTATTTTATTATTTACCAAACTATATCTACTAGCTCGATCTAATCAATTTTAAAACTATTCATTTATTTTATTTTCCTAACTAGATCAATGATCTTGATCTAGTCAGTTTTTAGATTATTTTTAATCCTATTTGTTTGACTAGATTGAATAACTTGATCTAGGTTATTTTCAACTGATAGACTTTCATCTTTCCATTGAGTCTCTAAATAAAGTTTATTTTTATCATGGGACACTTATTTTATAATCTTCATAATAGAATCAACATAACATGATGATTCTTACCAATCCTCATAAATATTCTAAGATGCATCTATCTTATCATGTGGTAGATAATCTTGATCTTAATAACATCCATGTTACTACTAGAACCAATAATTATGGTGCTCTTATTATCTTAATCCTCTATTCATACATATAGTAAATAATGAAATTTATCTTGAATATATATCTAAAATAATCCTCCTCATCATTGAAAATCCTTAGCATTAGGGTAAAGATTCTAGAGTCATGTATAACCTCATCATGGGACCTCACATTGGAGAAATCCCTTCACCTTCACCTTGATTTACTATAGGATTTGGAGAAAGTCATCCTATGACTTCTTTCACACCCTTTTCCTCCCTCATGACTTCCTATATTAGCATGTCCTCCTCTTCCATGTCTTCTTCATATTATATGCTAGCCATTTCCAAAAACATGGTAAGTACAAACTTTAATGGGCCTACTCAAAATTCTCACATTAATACTAAAATCCATAAAAATAATAATGCATATTAAATTACTAGTGAATCTCAAACTATAAATTCATGTTATATTGATAATGCATCCCTTATTACTTCTACTAGTAAAAATACGATTAAAACTAATCAAATTTTATTATAAACATTAAATCAAATGGATAATTTTTAAACTAATAGTGCCATTAAAATGATACAAATTCAAAACCAATAAATCTATTTCTAAAATCATCCTCAACAAAATAAATGGCAGGGGGGTAGGTGAATAATCCTAATTCCCCCTAAAACCCCTTAGAGATGCACATAAAAATCTTATACTTGAACCACCACCTCTTAATAATGCCATTAAATATTTAAAAAATGAACCTATATTTCCTTAAAATTCAAACATTGGCATAGGTGGCATAATTCCCACTATCACTTACATTGGATCCATTGATCCATCCTTGCATCTAAAATCTTTAAGAAACTTATATAAATATTGGGTTAAACTTAATACCTTTGTATCTATTAAAATCTTATCCAAAACCTTTGTAATTGATGATTTAGACTAGTATAATAAACTCAAAACCCATTCTATTTCTAGTTTGGAAGACTTAGTCAAGGTGTTGATGCAATAATTTAAAACTAATGATATTCATAAAAATAGTCTATCTCACTTTATTGACTATAAAAAAATAGTTTCCAAAATAAACCAAATGTTCATTAAATAATGGAAATATTTGTTTAATAAAGCTAAGCATAACATGTCAAATGACAATCTCTTCCATCATTTCACTATCTCTCTTCAACCTAATTAAAATACATAACATTTTTAAACTTTATCCTTTATTTATGCTTTCTCTCTTGTAAAAACCTATCAAGCTTCAATATCTCTAAGTGCATGATTTAAAGGGTGCACTAGGAAAGTGGTGGGTACACATTTGCTTCTTCACAATATTTTTGGTCCCTAAATCATTACTTAAAACCACTACAAGTCACTTTTATCCAAATCCATAAGTAATTTTAAAACCATTTACACACTATAATAAATTATCCCCTGACTAAGTAATCACCCATTTTTTTCATTTACCTACTACATCAACTAGGTCAATCTTATTAAGGATTGAATGTACACTACAAAACTAAGTTGACCCATCTAACTTAATTCAATATCTAAAAACTACACTTACTACATAACAAAATCAAGTTGATAAATCATATCATTAAGAGGGTTTAGGGTCAATCATTTGCTATACATGCCCCCTTCACTTCAATCCAATATAAAGGAAAATTCATTTTCACAATGTTATAACTCACATTTCTCCTAATTCTACCCTAAGGAGTCATTGCTTAGGGTTATGCATTTGAAGACAATAATTTTGTATTTTGGTAAATTATTACATGAAAAGTAGGAGTATTTTATCCTAGAGATTATTTTTATAGTGTAATCCTTACAAACCTATAACAACATCTTACAAATCATCATTGTCTAAGGGATATATTGAGACATGACAGGTTTGTCCAAATGTAAGTATTAATAACCTTCTCTCTTTCATTTGGTAGATAGATATTCCAAAAAGTAATATGTTTAATGTTTTACTCCTTGATTAATTTACATATACATTAACTTGAGTATATTTATCTTTGCTTGTTATATGTTATTTTTTGTTAAATATCCCCTTTTGTGTCACAAGTTTTAGTGATCACTATATTAAATTTATTTTATTTATTGTATGGATAGATAAGGTTATTTTCTCATATAATTTTCCTAGAGGATTTTAAACTCTCTCATTTGGTGTTGTGTAGTAAGATATATCTTGGTTAGATTTAGAAGATGTACATTGGTCATGTCCTGATATAAACAATTATGTAATGAGTTGTTAGTAACATTACCCTCTCTAAGTTTATATTTTAATAAGTATAATAAGTTGTAGTTCCATACAAATTCATTATATACACAACTCAATAATACAAATCACCATGTGAGCCATGTAGAAAATGCAACTCACCTTAACCTGGTGAACTATGTAGAGTTGATAATAAATATATAGGTTGTGACCCACCAAATGACCCAAAATCAAGATCAAGCTATGCTTGAAGGAAAAAATCCTCCATAACCACATATAGTGAAACTAAACCCTCAAAAAAAATCTCTATAGTGTCCATTTTCCAAGGCCTTGAAGATTTCAAAGAGGATCACCCACAAAGTCATTTAGGGAGTGCCAACTATATCCACTACTTCATAGGCCTTGGCATCAATTCCAACCATATTAGTTACTTAAGTAAGCCAAACTTGGGTTGTTTACCCTTCACTTTGAGATTAGACTAGAGTTTAATCCCATTAAGGAATAGCCTATGGCTTCCCATGAGGTTCCTTCCCTAACTTCTAATGTCTCCTAGATACCATTTTCATCTCTCCCAATTTATTTATTTTGGCACACCCCACCCTTACAGTGCTTACTTTTTCCCCTATGATAATAAGTGTCATGTTTCCTTCCTTTCCTATGTGTTTGATTTTGTTTGGTATTCCTAGTGCCCCAATTTTTCATGTGTATATTTTATCCAAATTGTGACCTTATTAAGCCCCACTACCATGGTTTGCACCATTAGTGACTCTCAACCCATCCTTGTAGGTTATCCTCTCTGATCACCCTCAACCCTAACCCTATAAAAAAGAGGTTGGACATGCCCCAATGCATCCATATGGACCCCTATACCTCTCTTTATAATTATACATGGATGGTGATAGGTATAGGGATAAGGGAACTCCTAGATAGACTTGCTCAAAGTATTTTCGATTATGTTTTCTCAATATTCATGTTTTAACAATTTTCATGTCATGATAACTTGTTCCTAATATAATGTCTCATGTGCCTAATATATCCTTTACTCCTTAAAATTATAATGTTTCAATGATTCTAATAATGAATATAACACCTCTATAGGTTCTACTTGAGACTCTCTCCTTAAGTTTAGTGACACCACATGTGAGGTCTAAGTAGAATTTTGTTAATAAACCATGGTTTATTGTACCTCAATCACACCTATAACCTCTAATTTCATATGTATCTCCCTCTTAGGACCCCTCTTTATTCACTTGATCCATGATGGATTTGGATTCAACCAACCAATATCTTCCTTCATTGTGAACATACAAAATTGAGACACAATTCATCCCTAGGTCTTCATGACCCCAAACCAATTAAAGTCTCACATGTTCCCTTGTGATACTCTAGTAGTTCCTCCCTTTTATCAAATTCTACCTCTTATGCCCTTCACTTCATTTCACCCATCACCTTATCCTTGCATCCTCATTCCATTCCTCCACATTACACTTTAGTTTCAACCACACCTACTATCTCATCTTCTAATACCTTGGTAACCATGGTTATACAATGATGGATGCATCATATTGATACTTAAAACTATAGGGTACAAAACTAGTCTATCATGGGGACCACTGTAGACAATCCTAGGCTTGCACCATTCAAGGTTATTAAAGCCTTCACAATTTGGGTTAACATGGATAAAATCATAGAATGTGGGTGGCATAATAGGTGGATTGAATCTATAGATTATAGGGATAACTCCATTTGATGTATCAATTAGGCTCACAACTCTACACTAATAGTTTGTAAGTAAAAAGGAGAGGGATAACATGAAATAAATATAACTATGGAGGTGATACACTAAATTGATTTATCAATACCAACCAACTACATTTACACATGTAGATAATGAGGCTAATTTGAATATACACTACTCCCAATCTGAATCTCTTACATAAGCATTTCAATGTGGAGGTTGTTATATATGCTTAGGTTATGAGGACTAATAAAGAGGTTTAAAATGACACTAATGAATAGGAAAACTCACTAAACCCTTAAAATTTACTTGAAAAATTCACATGACTTAAAAAATAAGATTTAAAATTGAATATAGATGTTAGAATAGGATAACATGTCAAGGAAGACCAAGAAAATCACTTAACAAGATCAATTATTCATGCACACACACTAAGTATAGTCATAGAAGGATGTAAAACTAGTATTATTTATTGATAAAAGGAGTAAAAATGAGTAGGGATTCTCCATACTTAGGTGGAATATCCTTTTTAAGACATCAAAGGTAACATATATAGAGAATAAGAGAAGGAGAGAGAAAGTAGCATAAAATAGAGTCATTGATAAGTGTCATTGCTACAAAACTAGTAAAAATAAGAAGATAAAGGTAGAAACCAATCCATAATATTATTCACCACAAGTGTATGATTGAGTTCATGATAATATTATAGAGGTGGTGTAGGGTAACACCTCACTTTTTCACTTTAAACCAATCTTTATTGTTTGGGAGTTGCCAACCACTTGAAACTATCTTAGAAGTTATTAAAACCTCTAAACTGACATGAAAGATATGGGTAGTCATGTTGGATTCATCATGAACCTATTTAAATTATGTTTAAATTTGACACATGCCACTCACACTCTTTCTTTCATCTCATGAAGATTCCTCCTCGATAGTCATATAGGCCTGTTAGATAACTAGGCCTAGTTACTTGATGTTTGTCATTTGGATGGCCATGAATGTTTCAAAGGGGATTGTTACAGGAAAGGGGGACATATTTATAATTATCCATCACCTCTTAGCTTATGATTTAGAATTCAAAATAACTCAAACCTTACTATTTTGATCTTCTAAGTGACCATATCACTCTCTTACTAGCCCATTCAAAAGTGTCATCTTGATATAGACCTGTAGAAGTAATTTCATGAATTACTAAGAGGATTTGAAGGATTGAAATGTTGGAAAATAACATGATTCACCTTCCATTATTATTTATATTTGTTCAACTATCTCTGTACCTTGAGTTCACCTTGAAAACCTACAAAAATAGGGTCTTTATTGCATCTATATAATTAGATGTAACAGAAAGTTTCATGGTTAGAACCCTTTCAAAGTGTATAATGTTATTCAATTGTTTCAAAGATAAATTCAATGAATTTGGATTAATTTCTTTAACATTATTCTCTATTGGGATCTTATCATGGTTTTAGGAGGGTTTATACATGGCTAGGTTCTTAATGATAGTTCATAAAGGATATCCCCTTAAGCTCTAAACCAAATTCACTAAATGTAAGTGCATAAGGGACCAAAAATTTCCATATGAGATCATGTTCCCATGAAACTTATCCAAGTCTTTGAGTCTCTCATTTGGCTAATAGGCATTATGTTCACCTTAAGGACAATTTTAGATCAAATTCACCAATTTTGAGTCTTCCTCTACAAACAATCACTTCATCAAGACCTAGAATAATACTAGGAACATTCCTATGTTGGTATTATGATCTCCTAAATCCCCTTTCATCCTCTAGACTAGGTCTCTAAAGGACAAGGTTTAAGAAGGGTATTAGGCCAATAGGCCTAGTGACTATATTTTCTACATTTTCACACCAATGGAGACCTTCTCAGTACTTTGAAACCTATATGGGTATGAAAATAACTCCTTAAGACCCATTTATAATCTATTTTTACTTGATAAATGCATTATCCCCCCTTTTCCACCTATACACAGTCAACAAGCAAGACATGAAGACACTATTATAGGTATCTATTTATATTTTGGGACTCTTGTAAATGATCATGAATACATTATTAATTAAATTTAACTTCTCCAACTAATAATTGATATTTTTAGGACCATTCAAATGAATTTTATGGAATAAACCTCTCACTCTACTCAAAATATCATTCCCCATGCTTGCACTTGCATTAATCTAGAGACTCATTTACTTTTGTATCTGCATATTTTCTATTTTCCTCTTTTTTTTACATTTTGGAGTTTTATCCTCATAGTAGGTGAATGTATAAAATGTTATATGACCCCTATTCACACATAGATGAATAAAATATTTCCTTAGGAACCTTAAAGTGTTCCTTTAATGCAAGGTTTTCACCTTATTGGTGAAAAGTGTTGACCTACAAGTCTGTAGACCTATAGGTCTACACTCACTTTTACTTGTGTCATTAATGTTAAGTTCAAAAGTTTTTTATAGTATAATATCATCTCATATACCTTTTATACTTGTTTAAAATTTCAAAAATATTCTTAACACATCAAAATTCCCTCAAGCACTTTACATGCTCCTACGGTCTTGGTAGATCCTCCTAACTATGTTTTTTACGTTATGAACCCTATGAGATTATTCTAAGATTATTCAATGGTATATGCATTATAGGAGATATATTGGTATGTTTATTTATGTATCCTTTATATCTTAATTATTCATTTCGTCTTCTCATGGTCTTAGAAGTTTATTTTGGGTTTACCAAAGCTTAAGGAGAATTTGAAGTCATCTTAGACTTGTGGATGCATCATTAGATTTGAAGAGATCTAAATATTTTTTAAGGCCATGATAACCTTCCTCACACCTATATACACCTAGGTGAGAGACTTATTCACCTTTTTCTTCATTCAAACACCTTGTAGACCATAGAAACCATGAATAATTTTCACTTTTAGGTCTATAACATATGTAATTCACCTGTAAATGACCCTGATCCCATCATTTAGATCCTTTACCTAGATTTTTAAGGACCCGAGGGACTTATAGAGGTTATCCACTATGTCAAAACTTATTTTCAATCACTTATGTTTTAGAAACCTCTTACAAATTCATAACCCTACCTCTCACAAACTTGAAACACTAGAAGCCAATAAGCTTGTGAAGGGTTTAGGACTTTGTGAAGTATTAATATATTTCTTAGTGACCATGTGTAATGATGGAGAATATATAAAGGTGTTTTTAAAAACATTTATAATCAATTTTATGCATTAAATATTATAGAGACATACAAACCTTAATTACAAACTTGCAATTTCAACCAATGTGAAGTGTTTTTTAACTTCAACTACTTGCATGTGCCAAATAGGTAATGGGAGATGATGTGAGGGATTAGTAGGACCTATCAAAATCTATCATAAAATTTCATATTTTCCAAAAAGTTCAAAACTTATTTGAAAATGTCCAAAATCATGCTTTGGGTTTTGATAGAGGTTTTTTTACTACCAAAATTGTTAGTGATGGTTCATAAAACTCATCCCTTGAAACCCTGAACCCTCTTCACAAATTTTAAGCCCACTAAGGGTCTCTAATATGAATAGGATCATTTTTACCAACTCATTTGTATGTTCATGAACTAAGAAAAATATTTTGTTCTTATCGAGCTTGTGAAGAGCTTGAATGAGTTTCTAATTAGTTTCTTGAATTTTTAAACTTTATATAGATCTATGCAAGATTTTTGTTCATTAAATTTATCTAAAGAAGGTGAAGAGACACCCTGACATGTATTTACACCTTAATATGGACCCTTCATGTCCATACAAGTGACTAAAACTACCTTCTAAAGAGTGATTATGTTCCTTTGGATGTTACATTTGCAACCTCTAATCATTTTTTTAATCTATAACTACCATATTAAGTTGAAGGAACCTTCTCAATCTCCTTTGACTTGGGTAAAAATATACCAAATACTATTTTGGATTTTTGACTAGCCACCACCTTGCATCATGTTGAAATAGTCATAAGGATAACTCAAAAAGTTGTTTGTTTACATTTCAACTTGAATATCTATATCCCCTTAGATGACCTTGTTCTCATGAACCTTACTTTATAAAGGTTTAATATATTAGATTAAGAATTTTAGACATTAATTTTAAGTGTTAACATGATAAGTTGGCTTAATCAATCCAAAAACATGAGATTCTTAATATGTGCAAAATACCTTTAAAATGTTTACTTAACATTTGTTAACCATGCATACAGACCAAAATACAACCACTAGATAATCAATTGAATATCATGACTTGATGTTTAGGCTTTGACACCCTATGAGATTATTGTTATTTGAAACATGCACCCATGGATGCTCTATGGTGTGGAGGAGTTTTGCTATGGGAAATAGAGCGTGAAGGTCCTATGTATGGCATATGAGGACTCAACACTAGGAATAGAAATATTATGGATCAAATGTACATGAGAGAATCATTTGTCTTGTCATAATGATGGGAACATCCCTAATGTGTGGGACCCTTTCATTTCTTAGGATGAGCCTCTAAAGTAGGATGGATTCCTTCTATTTTTAGTGCACCTAGTTTAAGTCTAGTGCACAAGACTAAAGAGTATAAGGGTAATATACCACTAGTCTAAACTTAAGATCTTTAAAGAATAGGGAGGTAAAAGGTAAGAAATATTGAAACATAAAGAGGTGATGCACCCAAAATAGAGAGAGTGCTCCTACTAATGTAAACACAATATCTAATCTTAAGAACAAGATAATATCACACATTTTCTACCAAACCACTCTAAATTCATAATATAGAGGCATGGGAAAATATCAAAACATTGAGTGGGATGATAAATAGTCCACAAAAAACATCAACACAAACTTGAGTGTGCACAAGATGTAACTTGTAAGTGATTTTCAAGTTTAATGTGGAGGTGCTAGAAATGGACAATGATGAGAGGGGAGAGCATTACCCATATTCAAGGATCAATATACACAAATAACACACAAAACATTATAAGAATATAAAGAGGTGAATTTAATTCCCCTTTATTTATAATATATATCCAATACAAGTGCTTATGGAGGGTAAATTCTAGTAGCATGAGATTACTAAAAAGTGTTGACCATTTTATAATAAAAAGCCAAGATTTTATAATAAACAAGCCTATTTTTATAATAAATGTGATACTTGGGTAGTAGATGTAGCATTTAATTATTTTGTGATACTGTACCACTAATTCATGAATTCTAGTAGGCTAATTAGATTTGAAGTCAATGGTAGGATCCTTTAGGGATACACATGCATATGGGAATAGAAGATCTTTTTGATAGAGTTATAAGGTGGCATGCATGCACATCCTAATATTTGGTAACTACTTTTGCATTTAATTACCCTAATAATGCCTTCGACTCTACTCAACTTTCTCAAACAACCTTCTTTATGTCTATCTACCACTTGGCACATGGCTTTTTCTAATTAGTCTTGGATGTGGCACTATAAGAGTGACATGCATCACCTTAGTGATCTTTTAGAGTTATTTAGAGATTTTAAATGGAATCAATGTGGTTATGACATGTGGAAATCTATCACTTGTCTTGGGCAATCTAAGAATTTCATTATGTAGATTTAGCACTAGTCTACCATGTGGAAATGATGGAAGGAAGGTTGCATCCTATGCAATGGAAGGGTACAGATGCAAGATACTACATCTAGGCACAAAAATATATGAGATGGGTATGGGGAAGTCTATGAATAAAAGTGCACATGAATACTAAAGGTCTCAAACATGTTTTTTATGATTTTACAATCACTCTTACATGCTTCTTCTACTTGACCTTCTAGAACCTAAGGTCTGCATTCTTTAACCTATGCACCTCTAGATTGAGTGATGGAGGATTTTTTATAGGGTGTGAACCTACATAAGGTACACATCAAGGATTTTTGGTTGGTAAGGATCATCATTTGTATTTTTCCATACCTACATCCATTTATTCTAGGCTCAGGCCTAGGCAAGCAATGCTTGTGCACATTTTTATTGAAGTGCTTAGGACCTTATAGGTGTGTAACTCTTTAGAAGGATCTATATTAGACCTGCACCAACTAGGGTGACTTAGAAATTCAACACTTTTTGTGACCTCTATGGGACACTTGCCTACTAAGTGGGAATCTAGTGGACTTTGAAGTGATCCATTGGGCATGGAGTCATTTTAGTTGTAACCTACTTGGCCTATGCTTGATTGAATTGAACTAAGTTCTACCCTCAACAAAAATAAATATAAAAAGAACAAGTAACAAATGTACTTAGAAGAAACTAAATCTAAACTAAGAATTTATAATGTGCACATAGGCACTTAGGTAATGCAAACTAATATGATCTACTATATACAAACTACAAACATGACCCTTCACCTTCTTGGATCAAAAAAAAAACCTCTTAGATCATTTACATTATGTGCCTCCTCATCATGGGCATGTGATGGAGGGAAGTGAGTTGGTATATATTCACCATGAAGGAGGTATGCCCTAATTACTTATGAAGAGTGCTCAAGGTATTTTGTTTCATCAAGCTCTTTTTTGATGAATTATCCCATCATGTTGCATAAAAGCTTTCTTACCAAATGGATATGTCTTTGAAGTTGAACCAATCTTTCTTGGATCTCTTGGTGCCTAGTTTTTCTTTTTGATAAGACCAATCCCTCTAAATCATGGGAGGCATATGCTTAGTGTTTGGGAAGCTCATGGATCTAGTGGGTTGCCTTTTCACTTCTTACAATTACTACTCCAAGTATCACTTAACTCTTAGAAACCATTTTATGACATGCCTAGGCATGCAAGTATTTATAGTGATCATCACCATAGTTTTTTCTACATTTTCATGTGGTACCTTGGGCTTGATTGACTGGCATTGATCCATCCATTTAAATGAGTCTTGTGATGACTCATTTGAACCTAGGTGTACACCTTTTACCCTATGGGTCTTCACCATTTGTGTGTTCATAATATATCCTATGTATGCATCTTGAATTTCTATGATATGTGATTAAACATGGTAATCAATGTAGAGTTGGTCATAATTACACTCCTAAGAGGATGTCAATTTATCTTCTAGGCTTGCACATAATTCCTCCAGCTCATCCTAGAAAGAGTTTTCCTCATACACCTATGATTGTGCCTTTTCTTTAAGGTCTTCTTCCATATAACTAAATGATAGCTCATTTACCAAAGAGAGGTTGGGCCCAGGCCTTTAAATTCACTATGGAGTGGTGTAGATCAGTTTTTCCTCATTAAGATCGTCCCCTTATAACACCACTTCATTCATTATCTCATCAACCTATTATGATATCTAATTGTATCTATCTTATTATAGTGGAGTTGATTTCTCTAGAATGGTGGCACATAGGAGACTTCTAATGATGATCTCCTCATCATATTAACTTGAAATATCCTCCTCATCTAAATGGTTTGTGCTTTCCTTCCATACAAATGGTCCTCCTTTTATAAGGGAGATGGTGGGAGGATAAGGGGTATCGATTGGCATAAAAGAAGGGGGATTACAAGGTTGGGCATTATGAAGTTTGGATGCCTACTCCAAAAAGGTTTCCACGACTATGCTTGAGACTCCTAAGGAAGGATGGGCTCTTGAGTTGGCATAAGCATAGTTGTTTTGAAGCTTGGTAATTTAAAAGTAGGATATTTATTTAAAGGCATAATGGATTTATCTTACTTGAAGTTAGGGACTTTGGGGATGAAAGCTTTATGTCCCATAGGTTTAATTTCAATCATAGAGGAATCATAATTGAAATTAAGAAAATAATGAGTGGAGGTGGTTGGTTTTGATTCAATTCTCTACATCTACATAATAAATTAATGCATTTGCTAGTACTTGACTATGATCTACCTATCTAAACATTCCTTTTCACACTTGTATTGCTTTATCATCTCTTGCTACTGAGTGTGAGATTGATGAGCAAGTTCCTCTTGTTATCTACCATACCCCTAATATCTCTCTATCTCCCTCAGCTATCTCTTGAAATTAAGATGTATATCACTGATGCTCTATTAAGGCAAATTAGGAGGGTAGTAATGTTGATTGGGATCAAGGTAACTTGTGCAAGGTTGACTAAAAGCATAAGTAGGTTACCATAGGGATTAAACTTGGGAAAGGTTACAAGTACTCTAATGAGCTTACTATGGGAAATGGGAAGGTGTGAATGCACCATTTTCATGGGATGGGGGGTGGAAAGACATATTTTAGGCATTTGGACTACTTAAACTAGTAGATTCAGACATTTAAAGTCTCTAGTGATCTATAGAGTGTCTTTGACATTTGATATATAAGGTTATCATTGATCCCATATCTCTTTATTTGAACTTGGTTCTACTAGGAATGTCAAAAACTATTGTCATTCAAAATATGCAATAGTGGATGCTCTATGGTGTGGAGGAGTTTTTCTATGGGGTGTTGAGCATGAAGGTCCTACATAGGGCATGGGAGGACTTTGTGTTGGGAGTGGAAGTATTATGGATTAGCTACATGTGAAAGCATTAGTTGTCTTATTGTAATGATGGGAACATCCCCAAGGCATGAGACCCTTGTGTTCCATGGGGCCATCCTCTAAAGTAGTCCAAATTAATTATATTATAAGTGCACTTGGTTTAAGACTAACATGCATACCTAAAGAGTATAAAGGTAATCTAACACTAGTATAAACCTAAGATCTTCAAGGAAAAGGGAGGGAGAAGGTAATAAATGTTGAAACATAAAGAGGTGATTCACCCAAAATAAAATGATCACTCTTATTACCACAAACATAATACATAGTCTTGAGAATAAGATAATATCACACATATTTAGCTAATCCAGTCTAAATTCATAATTATTTTACATATAGGCATGAGAATGTAGTGCAACATTGAGAGGATGACAAATGGTCCAAGACAACATCAACATAGACCCAAGTGTGTATAAGATGTGACCTACAAGTGAGTTTCAAGTTCAATGTGGAGGTATAGGGAATAGAAAATGATGAGAGGGGTGAATCTTACCCATAGTCAAGGATAAACAAACACAAATAACACATATAACATTATAAGAACAAAAATAGGTTAAATTAATTCTCATTAGTCTACAATATTTAGCCAATACAAGTGCTCATGGAGGGGAAATTATAGTAGTGTGAGGTTGCTAAAAAGTGTTAAACATTTTATAATAGAAATAAAATATTTTATAACAAACAAGTATATTTTTAAAATAAATGTGCCACTTGAGTGTTAGATGTAGCATTTAATTCTCTTATGTCACCACACTACTAATTCATGAATTCTGGTAGGTTGATTAGCTCTAGAGTCAATGGCAAGATCCTTTTGGGATACATGTACATAGGGGAATGTGATATCTTTTTAATAGATTTAAAGGGTGGCATACATGCACATCTCAATATTTGGTTGTTTCTTCCACATTTAATTACCTTGATAATGCCTTAGAATCTACTTAACTACCTCTAACAGACTTCTTTATGTTCAACTACCACTTCGCATGTGGATCTTTTTTATTATTCTTAGGTGTGTCATTATAGATTTGACACACATAACATTTATAGGATCTAAAAAGAGTTATTTAAATATTTTAGATGGAATCAGTGTGGTTCTGACATGTGAAAAGATGACACTTGTCTTGGGTGAATCAATAATTTCATTATGTATTATGAGCATCAAGATACCATGTGGTAATGATAGAAGGAAGGCTACATCCTGGATAATGCAGGGGAATAGATGTAGGATCCTATGTGTGAGTGCATAACTATATGAGATAGGTATAAGGAAGTCTCTAAATAAAAGTGCACATGAAGACTAAAGGTCTTAGGCATGTTCTTCATGATTTTCCAATCACTCTTGCATGACTCTTCTACTTGACCTTTTGGAACCTAAGGCCTACATTCTTGAACTTATGAACCTTTAAATTGAGTGATGGAATATTTCTATGTAGAGTATGCACCTATGTAAGGCACACATCAAGGCTTCTTGGTTGGAATGAATCATCATTTATTGTTACACAAACTTGTGTCCATTTGTTTTGGGCTTGGGCATTGGAAAAGAATGCCTGCACAAATTTTTATTGAAGCTCTTGGGACCTCATAGGTGTCAAACTCTTTAGTAGGATCTATATTATCCCTATGCCTACTGGGGTGACTTAGAAATCAATAGAGACCTCTAACACTACTAGGATAACAAGACAACTTACCATGATAAGATAATATATGAGATATAAAAACATCTTTAAAGCTATCAACAAGGTTTAATATGAGATAAAGAATAATTTTTTTGTGAACCTAACCTATGGTAGCCAAAAACTTTTGTTAACATCTTTGGCAAGATCCAAGGAATGTTTGTTTGATAAGCATATTAGAATAATATCCTTACAAGTCTATTGGGTTATGAATTCACTTTTACTTCAATTTTAGACATAATACTACCTTAAACAAGATGATAAAATAAAACACCTTCACAACATAAAACACACAATCAACAATATAAGCAAGATGACACACCTATGCTAACAAATTACTTAGGGAATAGAAATCATAAGTAGCCTACTACATAATTAACCTAAACATATCTTTCTTCTCTTGGATAGAATGAAAATCTATTGAGATCATCATGATCTTATGAAATTAGATTTCCAAATTATAAATTAAGCCTAATCAAGTGTTTCTCATAGAGTGAGATCTTCTAACTACATTATTAGATGTTGGCATACTCATAAAATTCTTGACTAGCAATCAAACCTTCTTTCTTTATTCCCTTATCCATGGTTTGACTATGTGAGTCAATAATATAGCCATACTTTCCCCATGATTGGATTATTATCATAAATAATACTATCTCTTCCTCATTCATAGTCTACTCTTTATTATCTATGGCCATTTAAAGAGAGTCATTGTGTCTTGGAACTTTGTCAAGTTGTTAAAACCCCTCTATGGGTGTTAAAAGTTATTCCCACATGTCAACATGATCTTCTTGAGGCATACTCTAATTAGTGTCTTCTTGGAAATTATCTTTAACTTATATAACCTCATTTTCAAGCATCCCTCTATACTTACTAAGAGAAATGTCAACTTCATTAGAGACTTTTTCATTTTTATTAGCTATTACCTCAACAAGGTTAGATGTCATTAGATATTATTTTTGTTTCATATTATCAAGATCATTAAATAGTGTGTATTCCATTATTGTAATCTCATGTTCATTGGTAAGCTCTTCTTGGAAAAAAAGAGTGGGTTTCTCATCCTCAATGAAACTAGGAATATCAAAACCAAAACATACATCTTCTTGGCCACTTGAAATTTCTTGAAGTCTGTTCATTTGTTCTACAACTACTTCAATTTTATCAAGGACCCCTTTTCATATTATTTGGTATTATCATTATGAATAAGAGTGATTTCCATATCATCAAATAAATATCTAAGATCACCTTCTTCTTGTCCAAATAGTATGTATTCCTCTTAAATCTCATCTTGATCTTTAATGTGTGGTTGAACATAGAGATTAGGCTTACCTTCTTGACCACTTTCTTGAGTAGGAAGAATTAGATTCACCTCATCAAGAGGTTGATATTGATATTGATCCAAGGTTTAAATTCATTTTTTTGATTTGACATGACTGAAAATAATTATATCCTTTTCATTTATGATTAAAGTACCTCTCTCTTCATGAATTGAGACATATTGAGAGGTATCTAGTAGTACCTTAGCTGCAATCACCATCTTACCACCTTGTTAACACTTAGGAAAACATTCTTTCCCTTAATTTTCAAAGAGTGATATGCTTCTCTCCTCACCTAAAGGTGTTCCAATGGTGAGTTACTCCTCATATTCACTTGAACCATCCTCTTCATAGACTTTTTGAGAATCATCTATAGTTGAAATTATATTTTCTTCCTCAAGGAAGGATTGTTTGACCTCAAAAATAAATTTTGGGTTCTCATGATTAATGAGCCTTTCCCTCTCTTCCTTCCATCAACCAATGAATCCTTCAAACCTTGAAATGTTTTGGTTTTTAAATTTATCCATATGGACTTCATTATTCATTTGAATTCTCTTTTGAATTGATTTCCAAGATGGGAAGGTCATAGGTTTTTCAAGCTTCTCAACAAGGATATATTTTTTCCTTGGATTCATTCTTAAATTTATTTCCAATATGGGAGGTATTTAGTCTCTTGATGAGGGATGGGTGGGGATTGAATAGGTTTATGTTCTTCTTTGGTTTCAATTTCACAATCTAAACTTGTTTTGCTTTGTTTATTCCATGACTTCACCACTTGATTCCAAATTGGAATCTTAAGGGAGTTATTGGGGGTTTTTTGAAGAAGGGGAATGGAATTTTGTGCCAAGATAGCTTCATTATTTTCCCTCTAAGTAGAAATTAAACACTCCAATTTTGATTTTTATTAATCCTCAACCCTCTCAACAATTAATTATTTCCTCTTTAAGATGTTCTCTTGGATTGAATTCCATGATGGGAAGGATTTAGGGGTATGTGAAGGACTTGGTATGCTTTGAAAATATATTGATTAATTTTTTTAAGGAAGAATGGGTGGCACAAAAAAGGTATGAGTTAGTATGTAAGAAGGCAAATGAGGTTGATAACACTAAACTTGTTGTCCTTCATGAACTATTAGCTTGTCTTCTATATAGTGAATAACAATTCCTATGTCCAACATGTTACTAGTGAGTGTTTTCTAGTTTTATCTTATAATAGGTTCCCTCTCTCTCTTAATTAGTTTCAATGAGTCTCTAACATTCTAAATGAGATGAATAGAAACACATATACCATACACCTTTTTTTATCAAACCCTATAATATACCTTTCATAGCTTAAGAGAGTTTACTTGAAGCTTGAGATAGACTGACTTGAAATATGACTATGTTGACTAGGAGAAATATGGTCTTGACTAAACTGATTATTATGATGAAAATTTCACTAAAGAGGTGGACTATCTTGGTAACACTATTGAGGAAAAGAAGAAGAAGAGTAATACTCTTGATAGAAAGGATGATAAGAATCAACATGATGCTAATAAGGGTCAATAAACTATTGTAAAGGATCAATATGATTTTGATATGTCTCACTAGCTTGAGTAAAATAGAAATAAACCTAACCATGAAACCTCATGAGAAAGGAAAAAATAAGAGAGAAATTAATTTAAATGATACCTAGGATATTAAGACTAGTTGAATACATTTGGAGTTTCCATTGATGTTTATTGTAATGCCTCTAAAGGTTGTTATGCTGAAGGATAAAACTAATAATCCTTCAACCACTTTGGACTTAGTCCCATCAAGTGTGTTATAAATATTATCATCCAAATTTGTACTATTGGAAGGATGTTCAAGCATTCATAATTTAGGGTAACATGGAGAGAATACTAGGCTATGGGTGGCTTAATAGGTGGATTTAATATATAGATTATAGGGATAGATCTTCTTGATATATCAATTAGGTTCACAATTCTACACTACTATCTTATAAGGAATAGGGGTATGGATAACATGAGAGAAATATAACTAGGGAGGTGATACAACAAACTGATTAATCACTACCAACCAAATACATTTACACATGTAGACCATGAGTCTAATTTGAAAATACACTACTCCCAATATGAATCATTACATCAACATTTCAATGTGAAGGATATGATAGATGCTTATACTAGGAGGATAAATCAAGTGATTTAAAATGAAACTAAGGAATAGGAAAACTCACTCAACCCTTGAACTTCAATTGAACACTTCACATGACATACAAAATAAGCTTTGAAACTGCATATAGGTGTTAGGATAGAGCAAAATATCAAGGAAGGCCAAGAAAATTTCTTAAAAAGATAAAATATCCATACACACACACTAAGTAGAGACATAGAAAGAGGTAAAAATAATATTATTCATTGATCAAAGGCATACAAATGATTAGGTCTTTGCCATACTCAGGTGGAGGATATTTTAAAATCCATCAGAGGAATCATATATAGAGAATGAGATGATATATATCATCTCATTCTCTATATATGATTCCTCTGATGGATTTTAAAATATCCTCCACCTGAGTATGGCAAAGACCTAATAATTTGTATGCCTTTGATCAATGAATAATATTAATTTTACCTCATTCTATGTCTCTACTTAGTTATATATATATATATATATATATATATATATATATATATATATATATATATATATATATATATATATATATATATATATATATATATAGAGAGAGAGAGAGAGAGAGAGAGAGAGAGAGAGAGAGAGAGAGAGAGAAATAGTGTAGAAGAGAGTCATTAACAATCCATAATAATCTTAACCAAAAGTGTAGTATTAATTTCATGATAATCTTATAATGTTGGCATAGGGGAACACCTCACTTCTTCACTTGAAATTGATATTTATTACCTAGGAATTACCAACCACTTGAAATTATCTTAGAATTACTTGACACCTCCAAAATGACATGAAAGATATGGGTTAGGATTTTTGGACTCATAAAAAACATATTTAAATAATGTTTCATTTTTACACATGCCACTCACACTCCTTTCATCTCATGAAGATTCCTCCTCATTAGTCATATAGATCTATTAGACAACTAGGCCTAGTTACTTGATGTTTGCCATTTAGATGGCCATTAATGCTTCATAGGGGATTGTTACAATAATAAGGGACATGTTTATAATTATCTACCACCTATTAGTCTATATTTTTAGACTTCAAAATAACTCAAACCTTATTATTTTGACCTTTTAGGTGACCATGTCACTCTCTTACTAGCCCATTCAAAACTATCTTCTTGATAAAAACATGTAGAATTAATTTCATGAATTAATGAGAGGATTTTTAGGTTTTAAGGGTTGTAAAACATACCAATTCACCTTTCATGATGATTCATATTTGTTCACCCATCTTTACACCTTAATTTCACCTTAAAAACTTAAAAAAATAAGTTATTTATCACATCTATATAGGTAGATGTGCAAGAAAGTTGCATGGTTAGAACAATTTCAGACTATATAATACTATTTAGTTATTTAAAATATCAATTAAATTAATTTATATGCATTTATTTCACATTATTATCTATTAGGCTCTTATTAGGGTTTTATGAGGGTTTATGCATGTTTAGGTTCTTAACGATAGTTTAGAAAGGATAGCCCCCTTAACCTATGAAGTAACCTCACTAAAATTGAGTGAACAAGTGTAACAAAATTTTATTATGATATCATGTTCCCATTCATATTATATGTACAATTCCAAGCATGTCTTTGAGGCTCTTGGGTGGCTAATAGGCATTCTATGCACCTTAAGGAGAGTTTTAGGCAAATTTGGCCAATTTTGAGTCTTCCTTTGCAAAAAAACACTTCATCCACACCTATAATACTCCTAATAAATTTATTATGTTTGTATTATTCTTTCCTCAATCACTTTTTAATCCTCTATACTAGGTCTCTAATGGGTAGTGTTTAAGAAGGGTATCGGGCCAATAAGCCTAGTCATTATATTTTATATATTTTAACATGAATGGAGACCTTATTGACACTTCATCACCTCTATGGGTATGAAAATAACTCTTTAGGACCACTATACAATATTTTTTTTCTTTCTTAATACATTTTATCCCATTTTCCACACATGTGTAGTCAACAAATAAGACATGAAGACACTGATGTGGGTGTCTATTTAGATTTTGGGACTCCTATAGATGAACATGGCCACCTAAGTAGTTAAATTTAAATTATATATCTAGTAAATAATGTGTTTAGGATAATTTAAATACTTTTTATGGAATTAACCTCTCACTCTACTCAAAATCTCATTCCCCATACTTGCAATTGTATTGATCTAGAGACTTATTTAGGTTTGTGTCTGCATATTCTTTGTTTTCCTCTTTTTTGTCCATTTTAGACTTATATCCTCACTATAGGTGAATGTATGAAATGTTTTATTACCCATATTTACACTTTTATGAATAAATTATTTCTTTAGTAACCTTAAATTATTCCTTTCATTCAAGTTTTTCACCTTATTAGTCTAAAATGTGGGTCTACAGGTATGTAGACCTGTAGGACTACACTCACCTTTACTTGTGTCATGAATGGAAAGTTCCCAAGTTTTTAATACTATATAATCATATCATATGACTTTTATACTTTTTAACAAGGTCAAAAATCTTCCTAACACAATAAAATTTCCTTAAGAACTTATACATGTTTCTACAATCTTGGTGGATCCTCCTAATTGTGTTTTGTGATTTGTGAACCCTATGAGATTATTCTAAGATTATTAAATGATATGTAATATTTATTAATATTTTAATTTTTATTAATATTTACATGGTATCCTATTATTAATTTGGTCTTCTCATGGTCTTATAAGTTCATCTTGTGTCTACCAAAACATAAGGTTAACTTGAAGTCCTCTTAGACCTGTGGATGCATCATTAGATTTGAAGAGCTCTAAATATTTTTGAGGGCCATGATAACCTTACTCACAATTTTATACACCTGGGTGAGAGACTTTTTCACCTTTTTATTACCTCAAACACCTTATATACCATATAAATAGTGAAGAATTTTCACTTCTAAGTTTGCAACCTCTATAAGTCACATACAAATGACCTTAGTAACATCATTTGGATCATTTACCTGGATGCATAAGGGCCTAAGGGACTTGGATAGGTTATATACTATGTCAAAAATTGTTTTAAATCACTTATGTTTTAAAAACCACTCATAAATTCATAACCCTACCTCTCTAAAACCTTTAACAATAGAATCCAATAAGCTTGTAAAAGGTTTAGGGCCTATGCAGTATTAAGATATTTCTTGGTGACCATGTGGTATGATGGATAAGATATAAATGTATTTTGAGAAACATTTAAAATCAATTATATTCATTAAATCTTATAGATACCTCCAAACCTTAAGTTCAAACTTGTAACTTCACCTAATGTGAAGGGTTTTATTTTTGAACTACCACCACATGATAAATAGGTAGTGGGAGATTATACAAGGGATTATTAGGACCTATCAATATCTCTCATAAATTTTCATATTCACAAAAAAGTTCACAACTACTTTTAAAATGTCCAAAACCATGCTTTGGGGTTTGATAGATGTTTTTAACTTAACTTGTTAGTGATGATTCATACATCTCAACCCCTAAAACCCTAAAATATATTCATTAATTTGAAGACCTTGAGGTTTCCTTGATATTCATAGGACAATTTGGCCCAATTCATTTTTATGTTCATGAACTAAGAAAAAAAAATTGGTCTTCTTAAACTTTTGAAGATCTTAAATGATCTTCTTGTATGCAATCAAAAATGCATCTTGTCTAAAAATCAATCTTGGATCACAAGGGATATATCACACCTATACTTTTGATTTGGCATCATACAATTGTTATGAAATATCATGACTAATGTAAGGATATACTAAACTTGATTATGGTATCACTTGTCACAACACATCATGAAAGATAGGGTTCCAAATCCTAAAGTCTAACACAATAACATAACAACCCTAAAAGAGTCCTATGACTCAATATTTCACTAATATAATAATAATAAAAGTAAATCTAATCTAGTGGACACTAAAGCTTACGACACAAAGTGGGGGTTAAAAACAAAATAAATAAACAACTAATCTAAACATGTATAGAATACATATACTGACATCAATGTATATAGAATCCTAATACATGAAAGATAAAAATACATATGCTCTATCTATCTACTCTTACAAAGGAGGAATAAAGTTAGGAATATGTACCTTTGAAGATGAACCCACCGAGCCTCAATCTCCCCCTTATCTAAGGTGTTTTGCAAGAGATTATCATAGTATGTAAGGATAATTAAGATAAATCAACTCTAAGTTACACAACCTACTTAAGCATCCAAAATACATATCCAAATGATGAGATCAAAGCTCCAAATATAGTATTAAACCCTAAATCTTTATTCCCCAAGTAGAATGGTCAATAGGTAGATGTTCATTCACATTTATTAACCTAATTATTTACTCTTCTTAAATGGTGGTAAATGACCTTGTATATAGAGTAGTAACTTACGCTAAAAAAATTTAAGAATATCATCTATGCTAGGTTAACTTGATTAACCTAGCACATTTTGAGGCTAACTCTCTAGGTCTATCCTAGGTTGGTAAAGAGGCCAACAAACCAAAAGAGAGAAAAATTCATTAAACTATGCTAGGTTGACCTAGCATAACTAGTAGGTCAAAAGGGTGATAAGGTAAGAAATGAAGGATAAAACATAGAAAATGATAGGAATAGGTAGAACTAAGAAGAATAATCTTAGGTTTAATGGTTTCAAGAGGTTAGAGTATGGATGGCAAGTGGCAAAAGGAATGACAATATTATGAAGCATCGATGGTCTACCCACCCCTTTTTCAGTGCACCCCTTAAGGAATGCACTCAGAGAGATTGAAACTCAATAGGTTATTACAAGATAAAAAGTGTCAATAATCAATAAAAGTTAAAAATATTATGTTTATACATATGACCTAGTCGAAGCTCATCACGTGTCACGTAAGTATAACATAGAATGGTGTTTTATAAGAAAACATGATAACACATGATGTTAATTATAAGTATGGTGTAGTAAGAAGGAAATAAGATAAATGAAATAAATTTATTGAGAAACACGTGTTTAACTTACCTTAGTGCCATAGGTAAAGAAGTAGACTATAATAAATGAAGGTGTCTAATGTAGATTACACTAGGTGAACATGTAGAAGTTAGTGCAAAAAATAGAAAAAAATAAAAAAAATTAGAAGATAGAATATGATAGTGAAAAAATAATCTCTACTTCATCGTGATTCTAATGCATTTTATGGTTTGTAAAATGGATGAGCAGAAAAAAAGATAGAGGCCAAACAAGGAATATACCTAAAAATAAATGAAAGAATTGAGTTTATAAAAAGTTTTTTTTTAATAAGGAAAAGAGAATTAATTTGGCATTTTGAATTGGTAAAAATAGAAAGGAGAGATTTTAGACCAAAAAATGCTAGGATGGTGAGGGAATGACAAGCTAGATGAGGAGGACACCTAGAGGTAGTAACAGGTGCACTACAGGTATACAACTATGAATCTCAAATTAGTTTTTGAAATTTGTATTGAATTAAGTGAATTTTTGATAAAATTTTGTTTTTAAGCATTTATATATGTCAAAATTTAACAAACTTATATTCTAATGGTAAAAAATAAGATGGGAAATGGGTTTGAAGGGTTTGTGAAGAAAATGAGTAAAATGCACATTTTGGGTAAAATATATTGGGTCAACATATAGAACATACTAGGTCAACCAGGTCAACCTAATAGGTTGAAATAGGGTAGAATCCATATGGTTAACACAGTAGGTATGGGTCAACCTAGTGTAATCTATATTCTAAAAAGTTAGAATGGAGTGAGAAACTATTTCATAAGGGAACTAGGGAGCAAAAAATAACAAGGTTGATTTGAAATTTGAAGTCAATTATGACAGAAATAGGGAAATTTTGGTCAAACTAGGTTGATTAGGGAACCAAAATAAGTACAAAAAAGCATGTAGAAAGTTGAAAGAGGGATAGAATGGCTTGAAATGACCAAAAGAGGGAAAGAGGGACCAAATAAGCTATAAATAGGATAAAATGAATAAGGTAATAATAATTAGTTTTTTTTAATTAAAAATGTTAAAATGAAGTGTAAATAAAGTATTGTGATTTTAAATGACATGGAAGAACTAATACATCTTTTGTTTTTTCTTGGTTGCAAAGACAATCAAGATTTTTGAGGTTGGTAGACATGTCTTGGTTGTCATATTTGTTAGAGTGATTGAAAAATGGAGATTGACCTAGTCTAGTAGCCATAGGTCTAGGAGGTATATCTGAGATGTGTAAGATCCCCTTCAATGCTAACCTATAAATCATGTTCTTGGGATGGTGGAAATAATTGACTAACAAATTTATATGAGAGGTGGATGGGGATGTGATAGAGGTGGGTATCACACTAAATGATGTCCATGCCATCCTAAGGCTATCCATAGTAGGAACACTAGTGACCATAGGGATACCATATAGTTTAGAGGAGAAAAGAGCCTTAGTAATGTGGGCAATAGACTTAGAGATGATATTTAGAGGATGGAGAGTCAATATGGATTATTTGTATATATCATAGATTCTAGACCTTTAGAAGGTAGTGATAGGCCTTGTGACATAGTAGGTGATCTATCATAAGTCATATGGAAAGGTACCACTACTCATGGTAGGCTTGAGCAGGATGATATTGGAAGAGGGAGTATTATACAATATAAATCCTATCATCTAGGTCCATCTTGTACATGATCTATTCAAGATGATGGTCAGAGGGTAAAGACTATGGGAATGATCATATTACTGATAGCATAGATATATGAGAGATTTCCCATGATCAACTAGATGGGTTACCCCATGTGGTTGATGATGGGTTACCTTGAGTCTAGATATGGAAGGAGGAATAGGTATCATGGGTTGTGCCCCATGTGTCAGTACTATAATTGGTGAGATGCAAAAACATCTTATGGGAATTATATGAGCACATAATAGTTACATGGGTGAACTAGAACTTAGTTACACTAACACGAGATGAGAGAGGTGATTGGACACTACACATGGTTGAGAGAGCCACATTTAATGGCATAAGTGCCAGGATATATGGGTCTACCTCATCTTGTGACATTGATTCTTGACTAATGGGCTTGACATGTGAGGCATCCATGAGGGTAGAGGGGAATTGGACCACTAATATTGAGGCCAACACTGAGGCCATGTTAAGAGTGACCATGGACTAGTCAAGTATGATGAATGGTAGAGGAGGAGGTAAAGGAGGCAAAGATACCAAATATACCACGACCATCCCTACATCAAGATGAGTAGTGGCCATCGAGGATATGGTAGTGATGGAAATAGGAGAGAGTGGAGACTATAGACATCCTAATTGATCCCATAAATGATCTAGAGGAGATGATAGAGATACCACTCAGATGGAGATTGAGATTAACATGAGTCATGACATCTACATTTGATCTATACAAGAAACCTATTAAGGAGGTATTAGGAGGCCATGTAGATGGGGAAATTATGCTAGGTGATTATGTAGATGATGATATCATAGGATATGGGACATAGATAAGTATGAATATGGTTGAATTATTTATTGAGTTTTTATTTGGTAGTAGAGATATATAGATAGATATTATGAGATATGACATTGATCCAATATCCATTTGGTGTGATTCTTTAGGCATACCTAGGGATGAGGAGGAGAGATGGGGGTCCCTAGTGAGGTGAGCACTCCATGACATCCTAGATGAGACTCTAAAACCATATGACCCCATGAAATTGGAAGATATGAGTGTACCATTTACCCCAAGTTAGGCAAGTTGGTTTAGATTAGTTGGTAAGGTAGCAAGGTAGATACAGGTGTAAAGAGAGAGGGTGAAACTGTAATGTCCCCTACTAATAGGGAATATCGAAAGACACAAAACTCTGATACCAAAGACCAAAGCTCTGATACCACTGTAATATCCCCTTCAAACAAGAAATATAGCAACACAAAAAATCTGAACCAAGATATAATATCTGTTGAATAAATTCAGAATGATAACAATAATATAGTTTTTTTTTCAATAGTAAATCACAGATCTTATCACTTGTCCTTCTAAACTATTACAATTGCAGTCCTCTATTATGCATATAAATATGAAATACAGTCTTGAAAACCCTGGCTTTGAAAATTTGGAAGTGCAAATTGAATTCTGGAAAGTCTCGGCTTGCTGTGTTGAACACACAGTCGCCAGCGTCGGTCGATATACTGCCGACATCGGTCACTGCAGGTCCTTATCTGCTGACGTCGGTCTCCAATCGGCCGATGTCAGTATCTGGAAGCTCTCTGTCAGCTGATGTCGGTGTCGGTATGGATTTGTATGGACCTGTATGGACTTCGTACGGTCGCCAATTAAGCACAACTTCCCTGTTTTCAACCCCTGATCTGAAAATATATGCTTCTAGCACAGAAGATCTCTAGCTGTATAATTTATTGAATCAAAACATAAATAAATAAATACCTAGAATATCTGTAATAACTTCTGTGTGAAGTTATCTCTCAACCCTGTAAATTCTGTGATAACTTCTGGATGAAGCTATCTCTCAATTTGGCAATAGATCAGCTGATATTTCACAGCCTCTTAATTGCACACACTGAAGAGGGAACGTTCTCCAATGCAAATGGAATCCTGGAACCCTAGGCTCAGTCTTCACAAAAGAAATTATTCAAAATCAATAATCAATAATCAATGGCTAATGAACAATGGCCTCCATGAGAAACCCTTATACCCTCAAAAAGATATGCTTGCCCTAATTAGGGTTTCTAATTAAAAATAGGCTAAATAATTAATATTTGATTAAATCAATCAAATATTAATATCTCCCTCAATACATGTCAAATCGACGAACCGATCGAAGCTAGTGAATCAGGGAGTGATTCCACACATAACCATACCATAATAAAGGCGCTCCGCTGCATATCAAATATCCCTAAAAAGTAGGAGCCCTGGCCAAATATGTCTGAAATAACTTGAATGAAAATCAAATGTAGAAATCCTATGAATCAAAGTCAAGCCAAGCTCCATTATGACCCTCTATCCATCCTATTAGCCTACGAAGGTCGCATAATAGGCTAACCATGAACTCAGAACATGTCAATTAAAAAGGGGACATGACAATCCACCCCTCTTGAAATTGCTTGCCCTCAAGCAATCACTGAATGACAAATCAATCAATCCACCTGGATCCCAAATATAGTTTTGATCTCCACTACTATCAATTAACATGACCCCCATGCCATGTCCATCCCAACTCTCATGTAATGGTGTCACATCATTTCTAGTACTAAGATAAGCACTCCAACATCCAATCCATAAATGAAAATCAGCAAGCAAACTCCTTACCTGAATAATATCTGAAACTGGATAGTGAAGACTAGAAATAGTCATATCATCATCAACCTATGACCCGACTGTAATAGAAAGTTGAGTCCTCACCACATGTGACAACTCCTGAACTGAACTCACCTCAAGACCAAGCTCATCCTCGTACCTCTCTTGTGTTGGTGCCAATGTGCTCTCGTCATCACCCTCTATCATGTTATGTGGTATAGGTACCTCCATCCGATGAAAAAACATATATCTAAAGCTGCTGCCCCGTATTGCCTTAAGAATATGTGTCATCCCATCAACATTAAAGAGAACCTCCATGTCCTTGAGACGAAGAGTAACTTCCTCAAATGAATGAAGTCACTTCATACCCAAGTCTAAGTCTATATCCCCCATGTTTACCACATAATAATCAGCCTTGAACTCATAGTTGTTCAAGCGCAATGGGAGGTCTCTAATCATACGCTCACACTTAAGAGTGTGACCATCAGCTACCTTAACACTGATGCCCTCAAAGTCTACGGTAGTGAGCCCACGCTTCTCCACAAATCTAGCATCTATGAAATTATGTGTGGCCCCTGTATCAAGAAGGGTGATAACCTTCTGCCCTGCCAAAACTCCACAGAGTCTGAATGACTCATCCGACTGAATGCTAGATATGCGTGCCTCCTGTAGGTGAAGCTCTAACTCTACCTCTACATTAGGCCCTGAAGCCTCTGCCTCTGCCCCCTCAAAACTGTTATGCTATTCGGAATCCTCAGAATCTGAATCCTCATAATATATCCACATCATACGATTCGCCTTGCCCTTAGGCCTCAAAGGACAATCGTGATGAATATCATATGGACCTTTGCAGTAGAAGTAAAGCTTCTTCCTACGTAAATCATTAAGCGCCTCACGATCCAAAGGTGGTGCTGCTGGATTGGCCTTTGAGTCATTCTTTACACCTGATTTATCTATGTTAAAATCCGGTTTCTCTGTATCTGTGTTGGAGCACTTATGGTCTCTAGATGAAGAAGTACCTTTGAAGTTAAATTTGTGGGATGGGGCCGCCATCTCCATACTACGCGCCTTCTTCATAGCTACCTGTAATGAAGGAGGATCAAAAGCTTTGATCCACCCTCTCAATGGCTCTGTCAATCCCTCCATGAAGAGAACTACCAATCTACGCTCGGAAATATTGGGCACCATGACTGCCAACCTCTAAAACTCACCAATGAAGGACTCCAAATTACCTATTTGTCTCAACTATGCTAGATCTCAAAAGTAAACCTCGGGATCCTTCCTGTCAAACCGCTCAACCAATCTATCCATAAAGTCCTGATACTCTGTCACCTGGTTATGCTGAAGTGTTACCATACCATGGTACCACCAATCATGTGCTACTCCATCCAAGTGCAAAGTGGCATATTTGATGGCCTCTATCTCTGACATTGGTCTCAATGCCAAAAAGGTGTCAAGCTTATGAACCCAAGCTTGAGCTATCATCTTGCCACTGTCGTCAAAGGTAGTCAAAGAAAGCTTACCAGTAGCCTTCTTCAGCTCACTGAATTGGACTCTAGGTCTCTTGTCCTATCTAGCCAATCTATAGTGCTCTCTCCTCAAATTGACAAAATGATCAAAGGTTGTTCTCTCTTGAATATGAGGAGGTAATAAGTCCCACTCATCATTTGCAGCCATGTAAACATCTGCAAATGGAGAATTCCCTGCCTCCTCCTCTGCTGGTGCCTCTGGTTCTTCTTGAACAAATGAAGGGCGTGTAGATCTATCAGCTATTCTAGAGTGAGTCTGCTGTGGTCTCTAATTAACCATAGCACTCCTGTCATCTCTTTGGTCCCCGTTCTGTCCATCAGGTGCATTCATTCTCTCTATCATGGTCATAAGTGCCTGTAATGTCTGAGCCATCTGCTGTTGGCTTGTCATCATAGCACGCTAAAATTCTCTGGTGGCCTGATCAGCATCATACCTGTGGTCCCTGGGTGGACTGCCCTCACGTCTGTCACTCATGATGATCGGTCTCTGATCTAACAACTGGGTACCTTCAAGCAAGGCTCAGCTGCGTGTGTTATACCTGTGTGGTCCCAACTCTTGTGGCTGCATAAGATCTATAGACCCTCAGGCTGGCAGGATTTAGCTCTGATACCACTGTAATGTCCCCTACTAATAGGGAATATCAAAAGACACAAAAATCTGATACCAAAGACCAAAGCTTTGATACCACTGTAATATCCCCTTCAAATAGGAAATATAGCAACACAAAAAATCTGAACCAAGATATAATCTCTGTTGAATAAATTCAGAATGATAACAATAATATAGTTTTTTTTTCAATAGTAAATCACAGATCTTATCACTTGTCCTTCTAAACTATTACAATTGCAGTCCTCTATTATGCATATAAATATGAAATACAGTCTTGAAAACCCTGGCTTTGCAAATTTGGAAGTGCAAATTGAATTCTGGAAAGTCTCGGCCTACTGTGTCGAACACACAGTCGCCGGCGTCGGTCGATATACTGCCGACGTCGGTCACTGCAGGTCCTTATCTGCCGACGTCGGTCTCCAATCGGCCGATGTCAGTATCTGGAAGCTCTCTGTCAGCTGATGTCGGTGTCGGTATGGATTTGTATGGACCTGTACGGACTTCGTACGGTCACCAATTAAGCACAACTTCCCTGTTTTCAACCCCTGATCTGAAAATATATGCTTCTAGCACAGAAGATCTCTAGCTGTATAATTTATTGAATCAAAACATAAATAAATAAATACCTGGAATATCTGTAATAACTTCTGTGTGAAGTTATCTCTCAACCCTGTAAATTCTGTGATAACTTCTGGATGAAGCTATCTCTCAATTTGGCAATAGATCAGCTGATATTTCACAGCCTCTTAATTGCACACACTGAAGAGGGAACGTTCTCCAATGCAAATGGAATCCTGGAACCCTAGGCTCAGTCTTCACAGAAGAAATTATTCAAAATCAATAATCAATAATCAATGGCTAATGAACAATGGCCTCCATGAGAAACCCTTATACCCTCAAAATAAAAATAGGCTAAATAATTAATATTTGATTAAATCAATCAAATATTAATATCTCCCTCAATACATGTCGGATCGACGAACCGATCGAAGCTAGTGAATCAGGGAGTGATTCCGCACATAACCATACCATAATAAAGGTGCTCTGCTGCATATCAAATATCCCTAAAAAGTAGGAGCCCTGGCCAAATATGTCTGAAATACCCTGAATGAAAATCAAATGTAGAAATCATGTGAATCAAAGTCAAGCCAAGCTCCATTATGACCCTTTATCCATCCTATTAGCCTACGAAGGTCGCATAATAGGCTAACCATGAACTCAGAACATGTCAATTAAAAAGGGGACATGACAGAAACCACTAGTAGATATGGGTGTAAGTGAGAAATAAGCTTGGTAATAATTGATATATCAGATAGATGTACATATAGTAGATAGTGACATAGATAACATAGGTATTTATAGTGATGCAGACTTAATAGACACAAACACATACAATGACCCATGCTAATTCAATACAAGAATATGTAGAGGGATTGATATCTTGTATTTAATCATTACAACATATAGTTTAGAGGAGTCAAATTGAGGCCTTAATAGGCAATATGGTAGGCCATGAGATAGATAGGGTGGAGCTTATCCCTAGTGCTGAGGCTTTGTATATGGTTGCATATGTTGTATCAAACTCATGGTGTGTGTGTGCGTGTGTGTGTGTGTGTGTGGGTGGTGTATCATTTTGGCTTATTGGTATTGGTTGTGTATTTTTTCTTTATGATGGTTGTTTTTGTTCATTATGGTTGAGGTTGTGGTTGTTTTGGATATATTTATTTTTAGCACATGTATTTAGCTTTGTTGTATATGTTATAAGAAATATATGTGGTGTGGTTTATTTTCTAGAATTATATATTACACATGCATGGTTAAAAATAAATAGGTGAAAAAGGACTTGGAAAAATATAATCAATCAAAAATGTACTACACACTAGTTCAAGTTGGGAAATGTGTAATAACAAAAAATGACTAAGTATAAAAATTCAAGAAAATGGAAAACAAGATGGTAAAAGGGGATTTATTTTTAAATCAATGTAAAAAATTTTTACACCAAATTAAAATAAGTAAAATCATACTACATATCACATTGGGAAGTATGACAAACAATGTAATAAAATGGAAGGCATGTAAAAGGGCACAAATGGTAATAAAAACAAATAAAAATTAAGTTAATCAATTATACTATTTCATGATGGGAATTACAAAAGAAAAAAACTGAAAAAAATTGGTCTTAAATTTATCATACTAATTCAAGATGGAAAGTATGAGAAATTCATGAAATGGTTGTAATCTTACATGCACTTATAAAATAAGAAGATAAAAGGCAAAAGAAAAAAGAAGTAAGCATAAAACATACTAAATATCAAAATGGAAGTTATGTTAATGACGTGTAACCTCACAATAAATTTAATCTTATCTCATATTTGACACATGTAAGTTTAGATGGTGGCTTGTTTATTGGAAAAGTTAGTGAGGAGGGTTAGGCCCTATCCATCATCTTACACTGCAAATCACAAAAGAAAAACCCAAGGGGTACCAAATCAATATTGGTAAGTAGAAGGATAAGTAATAGTAAATCAAGGATGCAAGTAATAGGATGGAAAAGTTGGTAATTTATGAGGGATACTAGGTCCTATCTGTGGTCTTATAAAGGAACTCAAAAATAATATCCCATGGGGAGTGATCGGTAATCAAAATAATATTTCCTAAGAAAAAAAATGAAGGAAAGGGAATGAAAAATTGAGGTTAATAAGTAAGACTTAGGAATATTATGAGAATACCTTAGGAGGTAAGAGGTATACTAAGGACATGAGAAGACACTAAGAGACTATTGGTCATCCATGTACAAAGGAAAATTGCTTGCTAGACACAAAGCTTTGTAGGCAAATAGGTGTGCTACTAAGATCAATTCATGATGGTATATTGGTATAAAGAAAATTAAAAATGGACATACCTTCCCACAAAGTGTTCCTCACTCTTTAAAACCCCTTTCAAATCCATCGATCTACTATGAAGATTGGGTACTTACATGAGAAAGTAGGTAGCACTAATTTTTTTTATTCTTCTCTTCTAATCTACTAGCCTACCACATGACAAAGGACCTTGGTTTACCAATAGACCAACTTTTGAGTTTAAGATTTGACTAGAAGGAGTTGTGCTTTGAATCGCATCTTTTAGTGTGATTAAATTTTTAATAATATTCAATATTTTTGCATTTTGATATCATTACCTTTTGTTTAAATAATTTGGATTTAAAAAAATTTAAGTCTTTTTTAATATTCCTCCTCTTTAGGGATTTGGAATGACCAATTATGAGAGAGATAATGATACACAGGAATGAGCTTTAGGCTAAGGCTAAATAAAGTTAAATATCCTAAGATAAAAGATTGAATACAACACTTAGGATTGATAATGAACTAAGCATGTGATCTCAAGTCTCAACTATGTATATGATTCGTTTGAAGAAAAAAGAAGAAGGGAAAAAGGAGATCCCAAAGAGGATCATTGAAAAAAAATAGTAATGAGAAAGATTGCTTGCAAACTGATCACATGGTAATAGGAGATAGTAATCAAAGGGAAGAGGGTAGATATAACCAAGTCACCATGACAACTATCTATGAAAAGTAAAGATAAGAAACCAAAAAATCATGAAGATAAAAGGGAAGAGTTTTGATAAAAACTCTAAATGATAAGAAATAAATGATAAGGGAAAAATAAAAATGATAAGGAAAAGATAGCAATGATTAAAAAAAAAGACAAGTATATGAGAAATATAGAATGGTAACATAATCTAAATATAGTATAACAAGAAGTAGAAACATGATATGAGATAATAAATAATTTGACACAATTTCAAATTATAAAATCAAAAATAGAAATAAGATTGGAGCAAACATATAATTCAAATATAAATGAGAAATCACCATGCATGTGATCATAAATCCTAGTAAAATTTTCCACACACATTATCCAATACATCAGATAAGTCTATATGAATATGTAGACACTGAAATCGTGTCTAACCCTTGGTCATCCTCCCCCTTTGGTCCATTTCTAACCCATTCCTAAACCATTCACTTACTAATTTAAAATAATAATAATTTATTATTAATATCCTCCCCTTTGACACATCACCTATAACACCTCGTCTGACACCTCGCCTTGGACTAATTCCCACCCTATGACTCACCCAAGACTTATTCTTATTCCTTTCTAACCGTCTAACCAACTCTCATGTGTATTTAGCCCAACCTTTGACAATTCTCCAACGGATCGTGCACTTGGCAGATGGAGAACGGGCTTGGTGGCTCTTTTACTCGTTCTCCACCCACCGACGTTGGTCAAAATGTCGGCTGATGCCAGCGGGATCACCGATGTCAGTTTTACTTAAACTAAAATTCAAACCTTTGACGAATCTAATCAGAAATTGTTAATCTCTGGAGCTAATCACGAATCTCAAAACCTCTTCTGGTGAAACAAAGTTCTCGTGCTTTTGCTTTCTAGTGTTCTGGCTTCTTGTTTTCTTGCAGGGATCAGCATTCTTGACAGCATTTTCTAGGCACTGAGGTCTTGCATCAGACATTTTACATAGGGATTGCATGATATCTCCATCACCAGTGGCAATGGAAACACAGCTTCTGCACCTTTGCCAACTCATGTCACAACTAAGTATTTATACTATTTTTATTTCAGTGTCATTTCAAATATATTAGCATTCTATCTACTGTCTATTCCAAGCATCCTTGACCCCACCTTCTCTGTTCTTCCCAGAAAGGCTAAAAAGCCTTCTCTCACCCCTTATTCCCTTTTCTTTGCCTCTGACACCCGTTTAGTCTCTCTTTAGACAACACCCTTTGTCCAATCAACTCAGCACAAGCTATCAGAGACCTACAGACCATCTTAAGACCAATCTAATCACCCTGACTAAATTGCTTCCCAAAAAGGCTAAAAGGTCTTTTTCATGCCCCTTACCCCTGTTTATGACAACATAACCTCTGCCTTAGTTCTTATTAAGGATTCTATCTACTGTTTTACCATCCCACACAGAACCTTAGACCCTCAGACAAGACCACAGTCCATCTTGCAGACCAGAAACTAGCCCTGTAACCCGTCCCTGACCATTACCCCGACTGACCTCGGCCCTTTTCCCTACTAACATCGGCATCCTAACCAATGTCGGTGACCTTCCTGACCAACATCAGCAATATCATTGATGTCGGTGACTGTGCTAAGCAGATTGCAAATTATCAGGTACGCATTTGCTTTTAGTTCTTTCTTTTCAGTCTTTTATTATTTCTCTTTTCTGTCTCTGTCATACTCTATTTTAACAGTGGATTGTCATCCTCCAAGAAGCCTTAGCACTTCTAGGACCAAGCTTTTGCTTGGCAATCCACCCTTTTGTTAGCTAACATTTTTCATGTTTTAGTGTCTGTCTCTTTCAGGTGTCATCCTCCACAACCAAAGAGGAGTTCTCACTATCATCTGAATTTTGGTGCGCAAAACTTCATCCAGGTACATCAAGCCTTAGACCATTTCTTTTAGTTTCTTATTCTCTCTTTGAATGTGAAAGCAAAAATAACATAGAAACGTTCTGGCATGTTCAGTGGGACACTTAGGGCCTTCCTTGGGTTCCTTTCCTTCTTTTTTCATTTAGGTACATTAGGTTTCTCTCTCTTCACCTCTTTCTTCTTTTCTAAAAGACATCATAAGCAGGAATAAAAATAACTTTTCTTTTTTTCTTGCATTTCTAGACTAGTCAAAAATCATATTCTTCAACCCTTTCTCAACTTGTTTTCATTCCAACTTAACATTTTGACTTGGGGCTTAAAATACATTGCATTCCATTTCTGCTTGCTTGCATTTCTTAGTCCACACTTAGTAATTAATAACTGCATATTGAATTAATCATAGATCACTTGATGTTACACAACCAAACCACGTGCACTAAATCAAACATCAAACTCACCTGAGACAAGGCCCGACTGGGATTTCATCACCCAACGGATACCTTACCCGTCTCGGTGATCCTACTTGGATTTCACCACCAAGGGGAAAGCCCACTCTATTCTCTGGTAGAGTCTAATCTATAGGGAAAGTATATTTTGGCTAAGCAAGACCAGCTTACCACTGGAATCATGAAGTGAGGGGAGCTTGCTCCTTAGCACCAGGCTAAGTATAGAACCTAACACAGACTTTTGAGCACCTAAACAAACCTGAAACCATCCATAGACTACCTCTTCTAGGACCTTTCTAACAGCCAACCTCCCTAAACATCACTTTAAGGCATAAGCCACATGAGCTTAATAATTTTTTTCTAGGGATTTAATGCTTAGGTTCTGCTTGTGTTCTTCATCTTTTCTGTTCTTATCTACTTGTTTGAGCTAGTGAGGACGTTCTTTTTCTTTTTGTCCAAAAACTCTCAAGTCTTTTAGGTTTCTAGAAAACACAGTCACCGGCATCGGTTTTACCACCGACGTCGGCCACCCTTCCTCACCGGCATCAGTTATTTGACCGACATCGGCCATCTTTCTCACCAACATTAGTTTTTCGACTGACGTTGGTCTTTGTCACAGTTCTTTTTTTTCAAAACAACAACCTTAAAACCCACCCCTTTTTCTGTCAAAACCCCATTCTAAATTTCTGAAACTGAAAAAAAACATAGTTTTCTGAAACCTGACCCTTTCTTGCCTTGAATGGTTTTGACACGCAGTCAAACCAAGGATCTTCTTAACCATGCAAGGCAACAACCACTTCTGCCTTCACCATCCATAACCAGTCCTATAATGGAGTTCCACTCAGAGACTGAAAGAACTCCTACTCACCCAACTCCACCCCAGACTCCTATTGTCCTAGAAGGGGACCAAGATTTCGCATGATTCTTGGACCTCAACGTCAAAGCCTTACAGCACTATCTTGCATATAGCCAAACGCGAGACTCCTTAGGCAACCTAATCTATGGGATGCCAACTTCTTTAGTCGATACAATGATCACATCAACAGTATCTACAATTCAACCTATAGACAATCAAGCCAATACCTTGACTAATAACCCAACTGTGTCCTACCTTCAAAATTTAGCCTCTCCTTCTAGACTTACCTCCATGGGGGTTTTGGTACCCCCTCAACTTCAAACCACTCAACCAAATCCTACACCTTTCCAAAACCTAGTGGTCTCTATCCCCCCTACTCTTGCACCTATCAACACAAGAGTAACTGTCTACCCTTCAATAAGTGTGGCCACTCCTCAACCATCTTTAATGGCCCCTATCCAACTTGTGCCTACCAACCCCATAACACAAGTGCCCTTGGCTTCAACTTGCGCCCCAATAACTAGCTACCCATATGTTGCATCTACACAAACGCAACCAACCACATCATATGCCCCTCTTAATATCTTTCAAGCACCTTATAATCTAGGGGGTGCTCCACTCGCCAATCCATCAGCATATATCATCAAAATGCTGATGGACAAGATGTCTAGCATAGAGACCTCCATTTCTGGTTCACGTAATGCTCTCTCATATGAGCAAATTTGCAATGAGCCCATTCATCCTTCTATCCCGATCAGGCCATATCCCAGTCAATGGGAGCTTCCTAAATTATCTCACTTTCAAAGCAAGGAAGACCCACAAAAACACTTACGGGCATTCAGACATGCCTATTACCTTATTGCCCATGATGATGCATTGCTTTTACGCACGTTTCCTATGTCTCTCTCTGGTGCTGCGCTTGACTGGTACAGTTTTCTTGCCAGCCATTCCCTCTTCACATTTACATAGCTAGCCCAACTCTTTCTTGATCACTTCTCCATTAACATCACCAAGAAGGTCTCGATCACAGACCTCTATTCTATCCACCAATTCGAAGACGAATCCATAGCTGACTTCGTTGCTCGCTAGAGAGGCCTCATCAATAAACTCTCTTTTTCCTTACCCCAACCTAAACTTATTGAACTTTTCTCCCAAGCCTGTGCCAAACATATTTCTTCCACCTTAAGGGTTCAGACCTTCCGCACTTTTGACGAAACCTTCACGATGGCCCACAAAATTGAATTACGTGCCATCGAGGAGAATAAAGTCAAGTTGCAGAGCAAGAATCCCAACTCTAAGACCAATGACTCCTCTTCTTCTAAACCTTCATCATCCAATCCTAAGTCTAAAGCTTCAGCTAACGTTGTGGTCATTAGACCTTCATCCTCTTTAACCAATCAGCCTGAGCCATCCACATCTCAGAGCGCCACTCACCAATTCCAACAGAGATACATATAATGACAGTATACTCCTCTCAGAGAATCATACACATCTGTGCTAGAAAAACTTGTTAGATAGGGGGTTCTCAATCTCCCCTAGATCTGACCACCTCCACAATTTGATCCCTCACATGCCATCCCTACGTGGTATAGGGAAAACAACTTTTACAATTACCACCGTGTCAAAGGTCATGACACGGGTAACTGTAAGACCTTTAAAAACATAATCCAAGACATGCTTGAAAAGGGTGACCTCATCCTAGACAATCCCAATGCACCTCCTAATCAGGGCATCAACATCTTCAAGTAACCATTCCCCAATCATCCACTGACCCAAAACAATGTCCAAACCTTGATTGACAACACTCATGAACACAACATTCAAACAGTCAATACGGTCTTGCCCTTCATCCCCAACCAACCTCAAGAGGTTAGCCCATCTATCAGTCCATCACGTGTGGATTAACCTCTTTCCCTGGTTAGTTCTCCATCAACCTCTCTCATCTTGGAGGACGCCTCAACCTTATCGGCACCACCGGTCTCACCATCCTCCTTCCTACTGCCTATGGAGGACCCGACCCTTCCTACTCCTTGACCGCAAGTGGAGGGCACCATCATCCCTGCCCTTTACCGACTTGAGGAGCCACATTCTCCAGTTCCTTCTCCACCAAGAGAAGAACCTGACTCTCCATCTTCTTCGACCAATGACAATCCAGTTATGACTCCCATACACCTTGGGTCTGAGACTACTGCCACACCTAACACATTTTCAGCCCCGCAACCACTCACATCTTCTCAAGGACCCAAACCTCATCCAACATCTTCTCAACTATTTTCCCGACTAGTGGAGAAAATCAAACTTCTCCCTTCAAGGAAAGTGGAGCATCAAGGATTGTGGGAGTGTCTTAAAGCTCTTCAACATCCCCATGCCCTCTCGTCTCATGCTGCCAATCCTCCCAAGGCAGAATCTCCCAAGACTCTCAACAAAGACCAGACTCCCACTTCTAAACCTGCATCTACCCCATCTAAACCGATCAAGTCACTTGGCATTCACCCTATCTCTACCCTCACTCACCTACAAGTGAAGGTGGACTTAGACCAGACCTCGACCAATAGTAGTCTTCCAACCAAGTCGAAGAAGACTGCCAGACCACATAAGCGAACCCCTCCTCCACCATCAACATTACCCTCTATTTTAGGCCCTCATCCTTCTACCCTAATCGGAGTGCTCCCTACTCTGACCCTTAACCAAAAAAAATTACCTCCATTACTTCCTTTGACAACCGCAAGTCTACCCACTCTCAAAAATTTGGCACCTCTCACGAAGAAAGTGCCGTCTTCACATGTGGCCGCACCACCAACCCAAAAGGTGGTACGAAAGCCTTCTTCAACACCTCTTAAGCAAAAGTCACCAGTGCTTCATGCATTAACAAGCACGGACCCCTTAGTAGGTTCATACACTTTGATATTATGACAACTTTTGTAGACTTCCAACATAACCCTTCCATCCATCAGGCCTTTCCAACCTCTCGGGTCCAAGCCTTCCTAGTTTGACAACATGAAGATTTGCTTATACCATCGTACGCTAGGACACGATACCGAGACTTGCTGTGCCCTCAAGGCCATCATTCACCGCTATATGGAGAAGGACACTCTTCTCCTTGAGGACACTATTGACTGACCCTCGACACCTTCCCATCCAACCTCTTCAACCACATCAACATCTCACTAGCAGGTCATGACCCCTTCTTCACCTCCTATCTTTGAAATCAATGCTATCCACATAACCACTAGGTCAAAAAAGGATAAGGTGAAATAAAAAGCCACCATTCCTTGGACCTACCCTTTTGTCAAGCCACCTCAACTGCCCAAGCCTAAAATTTCTATCCTTGGTGCATCTCAGCCTTCTTCTTCTTCCTCTTTCGAGCCGATTCATGACTCCATGTTAAAACAACTTCACCAGACGCCCATGAAGATGACCTTATCCAAAGCTCCCCCAACATCATCAAGCTCTAATCAAAGCCTTATAGGCAGTAGAGGTCTAACCTAAAGACCCTCAACCACTAGCCGTCCTAGTCCATTAATTATCCCCCGTCGCCTCTATCACTTTCAGTGATTCTGAAATTCCTACCTCTACCTTGGAAGATCAGGACGCTGCTCTTTTCATCACAACCTATGTTGATCAGACACATATTAAGCATGTTATGATTGATGGAGGTGCCAACATTAATATCATTTCTACCCATGCCTTTGATCAATTAGCTCTTCCTAAGAATTGCATATCGAAAACCGATGCAATCCTTAGATCCTTTAATGACACCACCACTAACACTATTGGCACTGTTGTCCTCCATATTTGCGTTGGCCCATGTATAATCCCAGAACTCTTCTACATCATTGAGGGAGAATTCCAATATAACATGCTATTAGGATGACTCTGGATCCACACCATGGCTTGTGTCCCTTCAACACTTCACCGTTGTGTCAAATATGAACACGACAGACAAGTCCATGTTATTCCTATCGACCCATCCCCTTTCAAGACTTGTAACACAACCTATCGGCCAAATGACATCCTCATTCCTATCAAGCCACCAACCCAAACATCGTCTCCATCCGCAAAAGCATCAACTAGTATGCAAACAGTGGTTTCCATCACATCACCTTCTAAAAGACAACCAAGGACCCCATGGACGATATCTTCCAAAGACTTTCACTTGGGGAATATTGCTTACTTAACCTAGACATGTTCCAAGCTCCACAAGAGTATGGATGCCTTCACCATAGGCCCAACTATGACTGTCGAATTGGAATGGTCATTCCTTATGGTCTTCCTCACCTCTGAACCAACCTTGTCTATGGGGGGCTAGATCAAGCTCCTACTAACAGGAATCCTTCCTCCTCACCTCAACTATTCACATCCAATTTCTCCTTTCTTGGCAACCCCACCTTTGCACATATCTACCTTTATAGGTGTGTATGGAAGGGTTTTGGCTTTGGGCACTATGAACAAGGCTCCCATCAGCATATCGAACCACCCAATGACGATAATGCCAAGAAACGATATGGACTGGGTTTTCAATAACCCACTGAGGCTTCCACAAACCTTTACCATGAACCCACCATTGACCAATCCCCAGGCTCACCCATTCTTCCATCCTCACCTATGGAGTCGGTGGTTTCCATCCCTCCTAGTTTTTTTTTTTGCATAAACACCATCCGCTTGGAACCCCTAACCTATCAACTCAATGGGGTTTCCAGGTCTCTCCCTCTTGTTTATCCCAATATGATAGACGATGAATCGAAAACCATCAACACTATCCACTGCATAGATGATGACGCCATTCTCACCTACATGGGTGTCGATGACTCTTTTATTTAGTGCTCCCTCCCTTTTGAAACACAAGTTATGTTAAATAAATTGACCATTGACATTAACCTTCCATCTTCTGATGTTCCTCACATCTTAAAGATTGGTCAGTCTTTGGATGCCCAAGAGTAGATCCACTATACCACATTTCTTTCAAACAATAGCAAGGCCTTTACTTGGACCTATGATGACATGCCTGGAATCGACCCTAACATTGTCATCCATAACATCGTCATAAACCTAGAGGCTAAGCCTGTTAGGCAAAAGCTTCACAAAATGCATCCTTGTGTTGCACTTCTTGTCAAAGAGGAGCTTCAGCGTCTTCTCTCTATCTCTTTCATCCAACCCATTGATTATCTATAGTGGGTATCAAACATCGTTCCTGTTACCAAAGCAACTAGGGGGATCCAAATTTGCACAAACTATCATGACCTCAACCTAGCCTGTCCCAATGATGACTTTCCTCTTCCCAACATTGACCAACTTGTTGATCTCACAGCCGGTCATGAGATGTTATCACTCATGGACAGGTTTTTAGGATATAACCAAATCCTGATTACACCAGAAGATCAGCACAAGACCACCTTCATCACCCCATGGGGGACTTTTTGCTATCGAGTCATGCCTTTTGGTCTCAAAAATGCAGGCGCCACATATCAACGTGCCATGACTTACATTTTTCACGATCTCCTCCATAAAATCATGGAGGACTATGTAGATGACCTGTTTGGTAAGTCTAAGCTTTGTTGCGACCATTTGACTATCCTCAAGATCATCTTCTCTCACCTTCTTCAATATAATGTCTGCCTTAACCCTAAGAAATGCATCTTTGGGGTCCTCTCAGGCAAGCTCCTCTCAGGCAAGCTTCATCGTTTCCTTCCGTGGCATCGAGATAGATCCCGCCAAGATCTGTGCTATCCTCGAAATGCCACCACTGACCAATCTCAATCCGCTTCGTAGTCTGCAAGGGAAGCTCTAATCCATCCGCTGCTTCATTTCACAACTTTTTGACCGCTGCCAACCCTATCATCATCTCCTCAAGAAGGACATCTCCTTTAAATGGGATAAGGACTATCAAGAGGCATTTGAAGCCCTTAAAAGCTATTTGGTCTCTCCACCAGTCCTCATTCCACCTAGAGATGACCAACCCTTCTACCTCTACATCTTAGCAACCAACCATTCGTTAAGTGCCATGATCGCGCACCGAGATGAGCAACACCATGAGCAAGCGGTCTACTACATAAGCCAAACACTTGTTGGCTATGAAACTTGGTATACTCATATCGAGAAACTCTGTTTGGCATTAGTCTTTGCCATTACCAAGCTTCATCACTATCTTTTCAATCATAAAACCTTTGTCATCACTCACACTAATCCTCTTAAATACATGCATTCCAAGCCATATCAAAACCAATGTATGGCTCGTTGGCTCATGCTTCTTACTGAGTTTGACTTAGAATTTGTCCAGAAAAAATCTATAAAGGGGCAAACAATCACTGATCAACTAGCAGATGCCCCTCTTCCTGACAATCAACCTTCTCAGTGCGAGTTTCTCGATGAATCTATCGCCACTCTCTTAACTGATGACACATTCTACCAAATGATGATGTTCTTTGACGGCTCCAAATGTCAACTCAGTGGAGGTGCGGGGGTCATCCTCATCCCACATGAGGGTGAGCCCATGCCCCTATCTTTCAAAATTGACTTTGAATGTACCAATAATATGGCCGAATATGAAGCCTTAATTTTGGGACTTCAAACTGCCTTTTCTTTAAGCATCAAGACCATCAACATCTTCGGCAACTCACAACTTGTCGTCAATCAAATAAATGGTTCATATCTTTTTAAAAACAAAATTTTACAAAGGTACAATCACCGTGTTGACACCCTTCTAGCATCTTTTGACCATCACTTATTGTAGATTGTTCCTCGATCTACAAATAAGTTTGCTAACACCATGGCTTCCCTCGCCTCGCATATTCCTTCTTCATCATCCTCATCAAGAATTTATGTCATGGTACATCATGTGCCGTTGCCTTCATACATTTCCACTGACATCAACCTCGTTCACACCATAGACTCTAGTTCACAAGATGTATGGTATAAACAACTTGTGGACTACTTGGCTCATTATATCATTCCTCCCAACCTATCTAGCAATGCACGGTAGGCTTTCATCAAGCACACCGCTCGCTATACCATGCTAGGGGGCCTTCTCTATAAAAGAGGTTTTGACGACCTTCTTCTTTGCTGTTTAAACTCCACTGAAGCCTCTCATGCTATTAAACAAGCCCATGATGGGATTTGTGGCAGACACTTCAGTGGTAACTCAGTTGATAAGTGCATCCTTCACCTGGGTTATTATTGGCCCACTCTTCATCAAGACTGTAGCGATTATGTTCGGCGTTACATCAAGTTTCAGCGGCATGCTAACTTGCTTCATCTCCCTAGCCATGCCTTATAAGTTGCTCAAGATTTTTGGCCTTTTTCACAATGGGGCTTAGATCTCATCGGTGAGATTAACCCTCATTCGTCTCTTCATCATCAATCCATCATCACCACCACTGAGTATTTCACTAAATGGGTGGAAGCTATTCCTCTCATCTCCACAAAAGCTGACAAGATTGTCGACTTCATCAACACCCACATCATTTGTCGTTTTGGTGTACCTCACAAAATCATCACCAATAACGGAAAATCATTTAAAAACAAAACTGTCTAGAAACTTTGTGATTCCTTTGGCATTAAACTCAGTTTTTCTTCGCCTTACTACCCACAAGAAAATGGGCAAGCCGAGGCTTCTAAAAAAATCTTAACTAAAATTCTCATGAAGGTGGTCAACGACACTGGAAGGGATTGGCACGTTCACATTACCTTCACTTTGTGGGCTTACCACACTAGCATTTGAACCTCTACAGGTGCTACCCCATTCTCTCTAGTGTATAGAACAGAGGTTGTCTTACCTCTCGAAGTATAGATCTTGTCTCTTCGCATTTATCTGCATGACATTCTTTCTAATGATGATTTTCATCAAGATTGATTAGCTCAACTTGAGTTACTTGATGAACATCGTCTTGCTGCCCTCAACCATCTCCATGTCTATCAAAACCACATCAAATGAGCCTATAACAAAAATTTGAGAGAACAAGATTTCAAAATCGGAGACCTCATCCTCAAAGAGAACCAACATGTGACCAATATGGAATAGAGTAAATGTGGCAAATTTGCTCCTAATTGGCTCAGACCTTATATCATCATGCACAAGTATGGATCAGGGACTTATCGTCTATCTTCTCTTGAAGGCTGACCAGAACCTGAGCCCCTTAATGCCTTGCATCTATGACCATTCTACTGTTAGTCAAGTACTCATCCACTTGACATTTAACTTGAGCTCATCCCTTGAGCAATCCCTATCCTTTTCATCCTCAATCATTTCCACCCTTTTTCCCTTAACTGATCCTCTATAACCCTTTTATGACATAGGGATGCTTTATCCTAATAAAAGGGAGCCCTTGACCTTCTATAGTCTTGTCCATGACTCAACATTTTGTCAAAAATAAATCAAGATGTCAAAATATCCAAGGTCACAAAATCAAATCAAAAAGTAGACTGCTCCCTTAAAGGACAACTGTACTATCATTGCTGTAACTAATAGACTGCTCCCTCGAAGGACAGCTATTCAAAAGGCCTTAAATATATATAAAGAAAAATATAGACCACTCCCTTGAAGGATGGCTATGACTAAATCTTGCTATAAACAACACTTTCTTAGAAGCTTCCCGCATCGATCAGCTTCACAAATGACCACCAAGCAATGTGACATCTCTATGTGGACTTCCCGCATTGATCAGTCCGCTCTCAAAAAAAAAAAAAAAAAGGGTCATGGACTTGGCTTGTAGTTGTCTTAGGGTCTCCTATAAAAAAGGGCAAAGTTATCCCTACTCTAAAATAGGTTACCCTCTCCTCCTATCACATCACCTACTCAAGGGACTTCGAGCTCATTTTAATGTCAAAGTGATTCGATTACCTCTCTAACACAACCTATGGTCAACGATGCAATGCATAAACGGGGTTTTTGTTCTAACAACCCCTATCTATGCTATCATTCTAGTCCTTGTCAATGAAAGAGCAATTTGCCTTTCACTTTTTGTCACACTTTGGTCATGCATTCAACGCAATCATTATCTATCCACCCAAACCAAACCAACCAAAACATTTTCAGACCATCGACATGACCTAGTCTATTTCACATAGTTTCTATGGACACCAATACACATGGAAACTATTGACTCGACATAATTTATGTTAAGCATAAACCATTACTTGCTGAAGCATAAATAGACCCAATTCATTTTTAGCAAACATCTATCACGAATATGGAAAATTGCTAGGGCTGAAAGACCACTTGACCAATGTTACAGAATACACCATCACACAATATGGAAAAGGATATAACATCATCTTACCTTCATCATTCATCATGAACAAGACCAATCATCGACCATTTTGCCTCTTTGCCTGAACTACATTGGTCTGAGGCCCTAAGACCGGGGCTATGTAGGCAGCACTCAGATGACACGACTGTCTTCTGGGGTTAGCTCGACCACCCTCTGTTTGTTTGTCTCTCTGATGGACAAACCTTCTCTTCTTTGACCATGACCTTGACCTCGACCAAGACCAATCCAATCACTTTGACCCTCTTCCTCCCTCTTGGGAGAACTACATTGGCCTGAGGCCCTTCCAATAGGGGCTATGTAGGCAACACTTATTTGATATGGGGTCTTCTAAGGTTAGCTCAGCCATTCCTTCGTCCATCCATCTTGACCAAAGACCATGGAGATCACACCTATCTCCTCCGCCCTTGACCACTTCCAAGACAAATTTGCCTTGGTTGTTTTTGCATGTATGCTACCCCATGACTTGTTAGCAAAATTGTGTGCAGACTATTTTTGACCTTCATAAGTATAGGATCGCAAGCCGGTTGATCCCCACTACTTGTGACTTTTTCATGTTTTCTAGGAGTACTTCCTGAGCCCGGGATACCTGGAACATGACGACCCTTTGGAGCTTTAGCTTAGATTGAATCACCCAATCAGCTACGACTATATGTTAGGGCCTAGTTATTTTAATTTTGGCACTTCTTGAGCCTCGACCTACATCAATTTGACCCGATCATATCATGAAGTGGTATACGTGCAATCACAACTATTGTAGCATTCCATCTTCACCATTTTCATCCACTCTCTATCAAATCAGCACCTGATTTTAGGTTCCCTTCCCTTGACTCCTGCTTTGAGGGGGAATACCGCATCCCATTTGGTACAACCTTATCCCATACCTGGGGCAACCAACTCTTATTTTTGTCTTACAGTTCGTCTAGAATAACCAATAAGACAAAAAGGGGAAAATGTAGACACTAAAATCATGTCTAACCCTTGGTCATCCTCCCCCTTTGGTCCATTTCTAACCCATTCCTAAACCATGCACTTACTAATTTAAAATAATAATAATTTATTATTAATATCCTCCCCTTTGACACATCACCTATAACACCTCGTCTGACACCTCACCTTGGACTAATTCCCACCCTATGACTCACCCAAGACTTATTCTTATTCCTTTCTAACCGCCTAACCAACTCTCGTGCATATTTAGCCCAACCTTTGACAATTCTCCAATGGATCGTGCACTTGGTGGATGGAGAATGGGCTTGGTGGCTCTTTTACTCATTCTCCACCTACCAACGTAGGTCAAAATGTCGACCGATGCCAGCGGGATCACCGACGTTGGTTTTACTTAAACCAAAATTCAAACCTTTGACGAATCTAATCAGAAATTGTTAATCTCTAGAGCTAATCATGAATCTCAAAACCTCTTTCAATGAAACAAAGTTCTCGTGCTTTTGCTTTCTGGTGTTCTGGCTTCTTGTTTTCTTGTAGGGATCAGCATTCTTGACAGCATTTTCTAGGCACTGAGGTCTTGCATCAAACATTTTGCATAGGGATTGCACGATATCTCCATCACTAGCGGCAACAAAAACATAGCTTCTGTACCTTTGCCAACTCGTGTCATAGCTAAGTATTTGTACTATTTTTATTTCAGTGTCATTTCAAATATATTAGCATTTTGTCTACTATCTATTCCAAGCATCCTTAACCCCACCTTCTCTGTTCTTCCCAGAGAGGCTGAAAAGCCTTCTCTCACCCCTTATTCCCTTTTCTTTGCCTCTGACACCCATTTAGTCTCTCTTTAGACAACACCCTCTATCTAATCAACTCAACACAAGCTATGAGAGACCTCCAAACCATCTTAAGACCAATCTAATCACCCTGACTAAATTGCTTCCTGAAAAGGCTGAAAGGTCTTTTTCCTGCCCCTTACCCCTTTTTCTAAAAACATACCCTCTGCCTTAGTTCTTACTAAGGATTCTATCTATTGTTTTACCATCCCACACAGACCCTCAGACCCTTAGACGAGACCAAAATCCATCTTGCAGACCAGAAACTAGCCCTATAACCCATCCCTAACCATTACCCCGACTGACCTCGGCCTTTCCCCTACAGATGTCGGCATCCTAACCGACGTCGGTGACCTTCCTGACCGACACCGGTAATATCACTGACGTCGGTAACTGTGCTAAGCAGATTGCAGATTATCAGGTACTCATTTGCTTTCAGTTCTTTCTTTTCAGTCTTTTATTATTTCTCTTTTTTGTCTCTATCATACTCTGTTTTAACAGTGGATTGTCATCCTCTAAGAAGCCTTAGTGCTTCTAGGACCAAGCTTTTGCTTGGCAATCCACCCTTTTGTTAGCTAACATTTTTCGTGTTTTAGTGTCTATCTCTTTCAGGTGTCATCCTCCACAACCAAAGAGGAGTTCTCACTATCATCTAAATTTTGGTGTGCAAAACTTCATCCAGGTACATAAAGCCTTAGACCATTTCTTTTAGTTTCTTATTCTCTCTTTGAATGTGAAAGCGAAAATAGCATAGAAATAGAATCTATAATTGAATTATTGATAATATCTCATCAATCTCTGATGAATACTAGGAAAATACATCTTTTTTTATCTCCTCAAATGAAAAATTAGGAATGCTCGATGGATCGTGTTGAGGAGGAAAGTTAGGCAAAGACTGGTCAGGAGAATGTGTGGAAATAAGATCTATAGGAAAAGAAGGAATCTCAGGTGGAGAAGGATCCATGATTGAAGGACTCATGGGTGGAGAAGGGCCCATAGGTGAGGGAAGGTCCATATGTGAAGGAATCATTGGTGGAGGCATAGAAAGTTGTCAAGGGACCATAGGAAATAATGAAACCACTGGAGATGGAGCCATGGGAGAAGAAGGAGGAACCTTATTATGGGAATAACTTATGGGAGGAATAGTAGAAGGTCTAGGGATTGCTAGAATGTTATCTTTAAGATTTTGTTGAATAATATGGCAAAAATTAGTGTGATGGATGATATATAGGTGCCATAGACAATATACCTCACCATACTTAGGTAAATATTCAAGAAGTACCATTGGGGGAGGTATGGCTTTGTTTGATGATGGGGACTAAGGATGTAAAGTATCAAGATATTATCATAATTTATGATAGTTAGTGGAATAATGATTATCTATCTTATGGAAGTAACCAATATGTTTGTGAGTGGTTTTAGGAGCACTCATATAAGAGGGTGAAATAGGATTGAAAGCAGCTGAAGGGGACTCATTGGCCCATTTGGTGGGCAAAGGAGACATCTTAGGTAGTGAAAGAAAAGTGTCATCAAGGGAGGGTGATGATGGGGAAGGAGTGGAACTAGGATAAATAAGAGGAACACTAGGACAAAAATTAGGAAGAGGATAAAAAATAATAGGAGAGTAAATAGGCTCAACTAGAGTGGAAAAAGGAATGGGTTTAACTATATCTGACCCTACGAAAGGAGGGGTGGGATTTGTAGAAGGTCTAAGGAGGATTTCCGTAGGTGTGGAAAAGTGATAAGGTCTGGTCATAGCATGATCCAAGATCATGGTCCTAAGTGGATCCTAAAAAATTGGAGGTATCAACACCATCTCTACCCTATGATAAAGAGGAAAAATATAAGAATCAAGAACTATAAAATAAAGAGAATGATAAGATGTAGGAAAAGACTCAAGTAAAAAAGAGTGGCAACGAATAATCTTGACATCATGGGCTTATAAAAGGCTACCTAGAATAAAATCATTTAAATAATAGTCATCCTCATAATATGGAGTATGAAGATAAATGACACAAGTTGGGATGACTTTGTCATCAGGGGAAGCTTGGTGAATAGAGTGCCTAGTCTTGGTTAAAACTATGAGAATGTCATCACAAAAAAGCTTGAAAGAATGAGGTTTTAAGGAAGTAATAATCTATGAGATGAGATGAGAGATTAGAAGTTTTTATCTTTAAGTTAATCTCATCAGGTCCATCACCATCAGAGTCTAAGAGGTTCAGAAGAATGTTACTAATGAGCTCAAGATGCCCATTGTAACCTCTAGTTGAGTTGATAGGAAAGTTGAAATGTTGAAACTCATAGAATGGAACACTAGGAAAATACTCAAGAGTAAGAATATTGAAGACACCATGATCTTGAAATTATTTGAAATTCAAAGGGTTAGTGTCTCCTTGAATCCTATAAATGGCTCCACTATGAGGAAATTTTATGCATTGGCAAGCAAAATATGCAACAAATCATATACAATGAGTCCACAGCATACCAAGAAAGATGTTATTTGAAAGGGGAAAGTTGAATATCATCACCTTCACATGAATGACAATAGGTGGGGTGGTAATGGGAAACTATACACACCCTAAGGGAGGCATTTATATTTTATCATATCCTTGGCATGTGCTACATGTAGACTTGAGATTACATTTAGAATACCCAAGATTCTTAATGAAATCAAGGGAGGTGACATAGGTGCCATAACCCTCATCAATCAAGGCTCACTTGACTTGGATATAATTGATTTTGATGCTAATAAATAATGGAGGTTCATCTACATGAAGCAAAATCTCATCTAGAATCATAGATGCAATATGAAATCATAAAGAAAGAGAAGTGTTTATAGTTTCATCAACATTAATGGACATATCTTCACATTTCTATAAGATACTATCCTTAGATATAGAAAAATTATTCTCCCATCCTACTAGAGGAGGGTGAGGGACATTCATCTCAAATAAGAGTTACATGAGGTAGTTTCTATGATGTGGAGATGTCCTCATGAGTTCAAGAAAAGGTATATGGGATGGTAGATTAGTAAGATATGCAATGGGATCCCACTCATAATAATCCAAAAGGATATTTTTAGATATAGGTGTGTAATGATTAATAAGGTCTTCATAAGGTAGATCTGAAGAGCATTAAAACTTATGTTGATAAGAATGAGAAGGTTGAGAGGAAGGTAGTAAATTATTTGGTGATGAAAAATTAGTTGGTCTAGATTGATCTTGAAGTTCAAAATAAAAAGTGTTAGTAAAAATTGGATTATCATTAGTATTAGAAGATGATGGGAGAGAAGTGAAAATAACATGATGTGTCATCCAAGGGAGACTTATAAATTAGATCATCAAAATAGATAAGATATTCTTACCCAACTCATTTAAATGAATTGGAGAAGAATCTTGGATAACATGATATGTCTTATGGGAAGGAGGAGTGTAGATAGGTTATGAATCAATGAAATCCACCACTCTTCATATATTAGTCATGCTAACCACATTCTCTTCAGAATTTGGTTCAATAAGACTTTTTATGTTATTGGTGAAAGAAGTGGGCTTGCATTGACTTTCTTGGATTTATTGATGATTAAGCAAGGGGTCTTTCTAGATAAATAAATAAGCATTTGATTGATTTAAGGATTTATTTTTATCATGTGATTTACAATCTTTAAAAATAAACTCATAGGCTTGTTTATGATTATTAATATTAGAATCATGTTTAAAATTTAGGCCAAGAAGAAAGTCCATGGCTAAATTGTGAAACTATCTATAAGTCTTGTGAGAATGACCATAGCTAGCATGAAACCAACAAAACTTATTAAGATCATACCATGATTTCAAGGTTGAGTAGGTTCAAGCTCTCAAGGGAGAGGCCTAGTTAGACATTTAAGTAATTTAGTTGAGGATAAATTCTTATGGACATTAATGTTTTTTTTTGAGAAATGAGGATTAGTGAATTATTGAGGAGTTGGTTCTGAAGAAGGGGTAAAAATGATAGCTTAAACATTGTGAATGGTGTCATATGAATCAGTAACACCATCATTGGTAATATTGAATTTTTTGTTCTTTACTAATAAGTGAGGACCTATGGAAGGTTGGGGCAACTCAAATTGATGTATGAGTAAATCTTGTCTTTTGGCTTTATTAATAGCTTTCTCCAAGGTACGTGGATAAATAGTATGGACTCTATATTGTAATTTAGGAAATAAAGCATTTGTAAAGAGATGAAAGATATTATCATCCACCATGTTATGTTCACATTTATTTGACAAAGTCTTACATAACTTAACAAAGGCTTGGGAAGTTTCATTTTCATTTTCTTTGCAATTGATGAAATGGGCCAAAGTGTTCTCAGGAAGATCATTAGTTTGAAATTCCTGAACTAAAGGATTTACTAAGTCCTACAAATTAGTGATAGAGTGTGTTGTAAGTTGATTGTACTAATCTAAGGCATCACCCATGAGGATTTTGGCTAAGATTTTTGTAGTGTAAAAGGTATTTAATTTGACCCAATCCTTGTAAATATCTCTAAATGTCTTGAGGTGAAGGGTAGGATTAATTGATCCATTGTAATAAACTATAGGTGTTATACCTCTAATGTTAACGTTAGAAATTTGGGTGGTAATAGGTTAATTTTATAAATTATTGATGACTTTGTTAACTAATAGATATTAAGGAATGAGATTACCTTGAGAATATTGAAGAGGAGGAGGAAGATCACTTTGTTTATGTGTTCCCCAAGTCATTAGTTGAGGATTGGATTGAACATTAATAAGGTGGTTTTGTATTCACATCATTTGATTCATATTATGAGTTTGGAATGTGTTCATTTGATTGAGAGTTTGCAATAATAGTCGACGAATTTGATTAGTGTTATTAGAAGTAGTATTATTGTTTATGTTGGTATTAGTGGCTTGGGTATCATTATTAGTATTGATATGAGCTTGAGAAGAGATATTATAACTTGAGGCACTAGTGGAAAAATTTTCTTGTGAAAAAAAAGATGGACTAGTAAATGGTTAAGAATAAGAAACACTAGAAGCATGAGTGCCTTGAGTAGTAAATGATGAACTAGAGGAAGTATTAAGGATAGTGGATCTTATGCGAGGCCCACTAGATGTAAAACCTACCATGTTAGTTGAGATATTAGGCATGGAGGTAGAAGAAGTTAAAGAATAAGATGTCATGGCATAAGAAGGAGTCATGATTTAAGGAAGAGGTTGAGAAGCAAATAAACTAGTACCCCCAAATTTAGTTGAGAAATTAAGAGTAAGAGAATGATGTGCTTTAGCTTGATAGTTAATCATGAGGTTATAGATGGTGGAAGGATCCTTACCTCTATGTTGAGGAAATTATATGATAAAGAAAAACATTTCAAGAGTATACTCTAAATAAATTTTATCCTCTAAGAGAAGAGGAGGGGTCCCATAGTCCATCATGTGGGTTGCAATATGAACATTACTAGCATTTACAAAAGGAGCCCTACTTTGTCTATAAGAGACCCTATTAGGATTGGTTAATTTCATCATGTTTATTGAGTTAAATTCAATGTTGTTACCAAACATAAAGTCCATGATGAAAGGTAAATAAATAATATGAGAAAACAAAGAATTAGAAAGTGATTAAAAATACTATTAGGTCAACCTGGTCAACCTAGTGCAAAATAGGGAATGTAAAACTATACAAGGTCCATAGTATCAACCCAATTTGGTGAAAAATTACTAGTATGAAAATAAAAATATTTTGTAAATAGTATTAGGTCAACTAGGTCAACCTGGCATAGTGTACAAGGGTTGAAAAAGATACTAGGTCGACATGGCTGACCTAGTACAATAGACAGAGAAGAAAATAAAGTTGATAACAAGATATGAATTACATAAAGATAATTTCAAGTAATGTAGGAAAGTAGTAAGTACTAAAATGGAATAAATAATCAATTGAATTAACACTAGCAAAGATACACATAAATCAAAATCTTGCACTAATGATGGCTAATGAAAGATTTTACACACATAATTGATCAAAGAGAAAGAAAATAAATTGAAATTAAAACTAGCTACTTGGTCAACCTATAATGTTTATTAGATTATTAAGAATGATTTTAAATTTGAAGGGAGATTGGCTATAAGCAAGGTACTAGATAACAATCTAAGGATAGTTTTAGGTAAGTTTTGGATGAAAGGGACTATAGTGGTAATGATAAAAGCTTTTTATTAGGACCTACCCCCTCAATTCACACATTGTAGAAATAAGGGTAATGAGTCATTAGCTAGAATATAACATTAACCATGTTTTATACTTGACCAAAGCATCAAGTTGGCTTCCCCCTTGGTGATGAAATCTAAGTAGGTTGGTTTGGGTAGTCAAACATTTAAATGCTTGTTGATATTTATATGGTTTGTACATGTGTGCAAAAGAATATAAATAGTGAAACTAAATTATTAATTGAAAATCCACTAATTAGACTTTGTGAGTTATTATAAGCATACAAACAACTAAAAAAAAGATGTGATTTATAGTTTATTCTAACTTTGAAACAAGGTATAGTTGAGAAACTATATGGATAATCATATATAATAAGGTTAATAGGGTTGAAATTATACATGGAAGCAAAGTCTAAAAATAAACTAGGCTAGTTAGGTCAACCTAGTTGTTTTAAAAAACATAAGACATAGATTTAGGTCCACATGGTCGACCTAGTTGACTGTACAAGAATAGTTTTGAAGACTATAAACTATGAATAGAAAGTACAAAAATAGAAAGATACATAAGAATAGAAACTAACCTAAATGGTTTAGAGATGAAAAGGAGAATATTGTTGATCAAAAACCTTGAATAAAATTGTCAAAAAATTGCAAACTAGGTTTAACTAGTCAATCTAGTAATATAGGAACTTGTTGAAAAAGTGCTAAAAATGCACTAGGTTAACCTAGTTGAGCTAGTTTACTGAATAGGAAGTTTGAAAACTAAAAAAACTACACTAGGTTGATCTGGTCAATCTAATTGTCTAAACAGAATTATACAAGTTCTAAAACCTATATTGGGTCAATCTAGTTGAGCTAATTACCTATTCTTGAAAACCTACACAAAGAGATAAATAAATTGGGTCGATAGGGTTGATCCAACATAGTAAATATATGATAAAAATAATGATGAATAGAAATGGAATAAGTGAAAGAAATCCTATAAGGGTTTGATTCACATTGGGTTCATGATAATATATGCAATCATAAATGCATCTTTTCCATAAATCGATCCTATATTGGATGGGATAGAGCACACCTACACTCCTAATTGGGGAGCATACAATTGTTAAGAGGGAGCATGACCAATGTGAGGATCTACTAGACCTGATCAAGGGATAATTTGTCACAACACACAATAGAAGATAGGGTTCCAAAGCCTATAGTCTAACACAATTTCATAACAACCCTAAAAGAGTCCTATGATTTAATATTTCAATAATCTAATAATAAGAAAAGTAAATCTAATCTAGTGCACCAAATCTTATGGCACAAAGTGAGGGTTAGAAACAAAAAAATAAACAATTAAACTAAACATGTATAAAAAAAATATATTGATGTCAATGTATATGGAATTATAATACATGGAAGAGAATAATACATATGTTATATATATCTACTCTTATAAAAGAGGAATAAAGTTAGGAATACTTAACTTTGAAGATGAACACACCAAGCCTCAATCTCCCCCTTAGCCAAGGTGTTTCATAAGAGATTATTGTGGTATGTGAGGATAATAAAGATAAATCAGATTTAAGCTACACAACCTACCTAAGCATCCAAAATACTTATCTATAAGATGAAATTAGAGCTCTAAATAAAGTATTAAATCCTAAAGCTTTATTCCCCAAGTAGAATGGTTAGTAGGTAGATGTTCATTTGTACTTCTTCACTTAATTTTTTAGTCTTCTTAAATGGTGGTAAATGAACTTGTATATATAGTAGTATCTTTCCTTAAAAACATTTAGGAATGTTAGCTATGCTAGGTCATCTCAGTTTACCAAGCACATTTTTAGGGATAACTCTCTAAGTTTATGCTAGGTCGATCAAGAGGCCAGCAAACCAAAAGAGAGAAAGTCCCTAAATTATGCTAGGTCAACCTAGTTAATCTAGCACAACTGATAGGTCAAAAGGGTGATAAAGAAATAAATGAAGGATAAAACATAATAAATGATAGGAATAGGTATAACTAGGAAGAATAATCTTGGGTTCAATGGTTTCAGGAGGCTAGAGTGTGGATATCAAGTGGAAAAAAGAATTATAATATTACAAAGCACTGATGGTCTACCCACCCCTTTCTTGATGCACCCCTTAAGTCATGTACTCAAAGAGATTGAGACTCAATAGGTTACTACAAGATACAAAGTGTTAGTAATTAATAAAATTTAAAAATATTATGTATATACATGTTCTATCTTTGAAGTACCATCTTGGTTGTACCTATGTGACACACGATGAGCTTCAGCTGGAGCATATGTATAAACATAATATTTTTAAATTTTATTTATTATTGACACTTTGTATCTTGTAGGAAAATATCAAGTCTCAATCTCTGTGAGTGCATGTCTTAGGGGGTGCACGAGGAAAGGGATGGGTATACCATCAATGTTTTGTAAGATTATGATTCCTTACCCACTTTCCATCCACACTCTAGCCTCCCAAAACCATTAGACCCAAGGTTATTATTATTATTTATATATACTCCTATCATTTTCTATGTTCTATCCTTCATTTCTTACATTAGCATCCTTTAGACTTGTTGACTGTGCTAGGTCCACCCAATTGACCTAGCACATTTTTGGGGCTAACTCTCTAGGTCTGTGCTAGGTTGGCCAAAAGGCCAACAATCTAAAAGAGATAAAAAGTCCCTAAACTATGCTAGGTTGACCTGGTTGACCTAGCATAATTGACATGTTAAAAGGGTGCTAAGGTAAGAAATTAAGGATAAAACATAGAAAATGCTAGGAATAGGTATAACTAAGAAGAATAAGTTTGATTTTAATGGTTTCAAGAGGCTAGAGTGTGGATGGAAAGTGGAAAAAGGAATGACAATATTAAAAATCACCAATGGTATATCCACCCATTTCCCATGCACCCCTTAAGGCATGCACTTAGAGATATTAAGACTTGATAGGTTCCTACAGGATACAAAGTGTCAGTAACTGATAAAAGTTAAAAATATTATGTGTATACACTTCTAATTAGTTTCTTGCATTTTTTACTTTCTCTAGATTTGTATAAGAATTTTGTTCATGAAATTGATTTGAGTAATGTGAATACACACATCCACATGAATTTATATCTGAATATCGACACTTCATGTTCATACAAGTGACTAAAACTACCTTTTGAAGAGTGATTATATTGCTTTCGATGTTATATCTATAACCTATGATCATTTTATAATATATAACTCCCATATTACATTGAAGGAACCTTCTCAAGATCTTTGACATGTCTATTCATATACCAAATACTCTTTTTTCCTTTTAACTAGTCCACCACCTTTCATCACATTAAAATAGTCATAAGGATAACTTGAAAAGTTGTCTATTTGCATTTCAACTTGAATATCCATATCCCCTTTGATTACTTTCTCATGAACCTCCATTTATAAAGTTTTTATATGTTGGATTAAGAATTTTATACATTACATTCAAGTAATATCATGAGAAGTTAGCTTCATGAAGCTAAAAACATGAGATCCTTAATATTTTAAAAATACCTTAAAATTCTAAGTTGCCTTAACATTTGGTAAGCATGCATAAGGACCAAAATACAACCACTAGATAATAACTTGAAGATAATGACCTTATTTTTAATATTTGACACCTTAAGAGACATAATATACTAATAAGACAACAAGATAACTTATCATGACAAGACAAGCTATGATCTAGACAAACACCTTCAAGGCTATCAACAAGATTTTATATGAGCTAAAGAGAATGTTTTTGTGAACCTATCCTATGGTAGCCAAAAAATTTGGCTAACAATAACCCCAAAATAATTAATGTCTCACATGTTCCCTTGGTATTTTCTATTAGTTCTTCTTTTTTATCCCATGACACATCACCTACCCTTCACTTTATTTCATCGATCACCTTCTTCCTTTCCTCCTCCATCCATGCCTCCACCTTCCACTTCAGTTGCCACCACACCTATTGCCTTATCTTCTACTACCTTGAGAAACATGGTTAGATAATGATGGATGGGTCATGTTGAGATTTCAGTTTAGAGGGTAAAAAATTCATCTATCATCGTTACCTACTCATCTAACCATAATTCAATAGAGACTTGGGAAGAGTGAAGAGGGTGCTCACATATACCTTCACACATGACATGGACCCTATCATATTGAGGAAATATCAAGACCTCTTCTCCTTCATAAATAAGAAAAATATTTTATGAGAATAACATATTATAAATGATCTAGTTTCTATGATTCAGGCCACCAATCATCTCATGGATAGGCTAATGGAGGACTTTAAGGACCAAGTTAGAAACCTAGAGTCCTCGGTGAGGAACTAATTATTGGTTTTTATAATTAATAAGTTTGAATATTTTATTTTATAATTATTCATATATGTTAGGAAGGTGAGTGAGGCTCTTTCAAATAGAAATTTTATCTTACAAATATCACAATAGTATCTAGAGAAAATCATCCAATTTCATAATAAGTGAAAAAATATGGTTGTGGTCATCAAATAGGGGATGATCTCAGAGCTCAGGTTCATGTGTCTCACTAATCTAAATTTATATCAAAATTTCATAGGTACCATGAGGACCTCACTTTAATATTGGATTATGGACATATATGCCACCATTAGGCCCTTGAAATAGAGAAAAGAGAAGATCATTACATACTTCAAAGAGTTTTAGCATCATAATCCTTTTCCACTTGGATGGTACATTGCTAAGCTTTGTATGGGGTGCACCTTAGCCACTTCAAATTAATAATGAAGGTAAAGGTGTAAAAACCAAAAAAGATGGATCCATATTTAACTTTTATCTTTTCATGCAATTAAACACCAACATAATCTATGTGAATGAGGTGAAACTCCTATTAGAAGCCCCTCTCAAATTTCATGACAAGATGTTGACTCATCAAAGATACTCTTTTGATAGCGATTTGTTAATTTTTAAAGATTGACTAGGAATTAAAATTGGTGGAGAGAGCATTAGAAACTTAAAAAAACATCCCAAATCAATTGATAAGTTTCCCCTACTAATGTCAACTTGAAGACCCTTGTGGTCCCATTTGGGGGATGTGACGTTGAATCCCTAGGCCATTTTTCTCTTGTATTTTTTTGTGGGGTTTATTGTAATGATTTGACTTGTAAATTTTTCAAGCCATGATTTGTTAGAGTTAAATCTCATGCTATTATTAGGTGGTCCCATCTTGTTGTAAAGTTGGGTAATTTATTAAAAGAACACTCAGAATATTAATACCTTATTTTCTCCATCTCACTATGTTTTATTTTCATGAATGTCTTCCAATATTATATAGTGTAATGTGTGATATTTATTCTATTATCTCAATTAAATGACTTTATACAATTAATTTGATATTTATGATGGGAAGCATGCTATTCTAATTTTTTTATTTTCACTTTCATTTCATTTAGATCCATGTGAGTATATATGCATATATCAATAATTTGGTAGGTGCTTATTCTTAAAAAGAGTTATTAAAATTTAGCATATATCATTTACCTTAAATATCTTTCATATGTATATAATTTTATAGCTCATGTGAAGCTTGACATATAGTGGTAAAATTTTAGCTGGTTACGTATTCAGGCATTAGGAATTGATATTCTCCAACTTGCTCAAAACCCCTATTTTTATGCCATACCCTTCCCTCCTTTTGAATTTTATTTCTTGTCTATAATTGATTTAACTATTTTTAGAATTAATGTAAAACCCTAATTAGATAAAAATATATGAGTATGCAAATTCAAGAATAAAATAATATAGTATCAATACCCACTTATTTGTACAATAATTTTTTTGTTTAATTAACCAAATAATAATAATGAATCACAAAGTGGTACTTAGCTAGAAAATATGACTGAAGTAGATAAGTGACAAGATGAAAAATAATTTAGAATTAGGGTAGAGTGTCATCAGCACAAAAAAAATTAAAACCCTCCTTGGAAAATAGTGTGGCTCTCTTTTCTCATAATGCACTATACTATTGACCTTTTATGCAACACTATTGACCTTATGTAGATGAAGTAATGAAACTTGAGGTATATTTTCACTCTATTTTGGGAATATCATGCCTACATGACCAAGACCTAGATCATTGTTTATGCTTTATTTTGATTTATTTCATTATAGAACCCTAATCCTCCATGCTTGATAGGGTTTTAATGAACACAAGTGTAAGAAGAGTGGAATTAGTAGAGTAGGATGGATGTGACATCAATACCCCAAGTACTAAATATTACCTACATAATAATAAATCAAAATGGGATCAATCTTGATGTAGTTATCCTAATTTAAATGTTGGTGTAAGTGAGAGTAATTCTAGTATGAATGAGTATGATGCCAATTTGAATGTTTTTAGTGTGACTTAAAATTAGAAAATTGAGTAAATTGAGATCTTGGATATTGTAGATGGATTTATGTATAAATAAGAGTAAGTAGGTATTAATAACCTTAATTTTCACAACTCTTTCTAAGCTTATTTATGATTAAGGGATAAATGAATGGGAGTGGTATTTATATAGTGTTCTAATGTTGGTAGAGACATGAAATGAGTCTAGGCTGACCCTAAAACAATTCAAAGAGTGGGAAATATATTTTTTTGGGGTGAAATAAACAAAGGGTCAATAACATTAACCCCTTTGCCAATATCACACTATGCTATAGACCAAAGGTGCCATGTAATTGTCCAAATGGATGACACGTGTGAAACATGATCTAGAATGCCTAGGTGATGGCTTAATACATCTTTTGGTATATCTTGGCATGGGCTAGATGTGTATATAAGTTGAAAAAGGATAAAAAGAGGCCTTAATATAGGTCTAGGGATAAGCTAGGGATAGGGTGGTCTCGCATGAAACTCATTGCATAAACTGAAATTTTAGATGACTACATTCCCCCTTTTATTCTATAAATGAAAAAAAGTGAAATGACTAAGATAAACAAAAGATAGACATGCCTAAATTTACCTATGAGGTGAATACCATGAATGTGGGTCTAAATATATGGACTATGTTCCATTTTGTATCCTATAAATGAAACATATCTGAATCAATCCTTATTTATACAATATCAAAACCAAAGACAAAACAAAGTAAATATATGTGAGAGAGAGGAAAAGAATTAATACACCTCACTATGTATATGAACCAATGCAAAAATGTGGTGAGATCATATGTGTGCATTTAGATTATGATCAAATAGTGAATAAATTGGACTGGGATGATGTCTTGCCCAATACCCATGTGTGGGAATCTCAATAACTCAAGCTAGCCTTGATTCCATCATTACCTACCCATGTGTAGTATATGCATATAAAATTGAAATTATGTGATGTCATCGAGCTGTATAAGATGGATTTGGGCCATTGATAATATCTAAAATGTAAAATGGCTTAGGGGCCACTTGAAAATGTAAAATAACTACGGGTAGTCATGAATGTTAATCACTACAAATATAACGAGGCATAAATATGGTGTGATCCTAGTGCAAAACTGGTGCATATTATGTCTATATTATACAACATGGAGAATGATATGGAGTTATCATTCCATATGAGAGAAATGGTGCAAAAATAAACATATGAGAGGAATTTTTCATGCACATTCCCCTGATTCTAATAAATGTGCATATGGATTATATATTGAGTCATAGTAATATATGTCTATGCATATTTGAAACTAAAATAGGAGTGAACATGATATGCATTATGCTCCCAATCTAATCAAACTTATGTAATTCTATATAAAAACTAAGTATGTACTAAAAATATCTAATAATATATTATTGGGATTGTGTAAATCTAAACTATAACTATTATACCTCTCTGACAGTTCTAGAATCTTCTATTTTTTAGGCTACTAGTCAATATCATGGTAGGTAGATTATAATGCATTTCACTTTTTTTAGTGTAGTGTGTTATTGTCCAAATGTGTTGTTTTTGAGGGAAACTAAGTCTAATATGTGTGTGACTATGTTTTACTATATTTTCCTTAGTATGATCTCTATAATCTATGTCTACATGTTGAAAACTATGTTTTGAATGCACTAGGATGCCTTGATCTCTATGAAAAACCCTTATGAATTCCCCCTCATTTTAGGGGAGTTTTTGAACCTATAGAATAATTTCCCTCAAAATAAAATCTATGCATCATGTGTGTTAGACTAAAAATACATATGAGATCTATCTAATAAACCAATATAATGTGTATACATGACATCAAAATGTGAGATAAATTGAGAATTTAAGTTGGCAATGTATGATGTATGTTAGATCTATCATTAACAAGGCTATAAACATAGATATGAAAATGTAATAATGTATGTGAAAAAAAAATATTAATATAATTTGATTAATCTACTTAAGGAGATGGGGTGTGATGTCCATCAAGGAACCCAAGGAGTAAAGGGAGATGCATGAGCTCTTTAATGGCATCACAAGTCAGATGTGAAATAAATAGAAAGAGATAAGTGTCACAACCATGATTATTACATAAAAACACATGAGACATGAATATTAGGCTAAGGTTCCATAATACAATAGACATGGGCACATGTAACTAATTCTAAGAAAGGCACACATAAAGGGCATGTCCAAATGTCTACATATGCATAGATCAAACAAGGTTGGCTTAGAGACACATGGAAGGAAATGTTCAAATATGCACATACATAATCAATAAACACACAAAAATAATGAGCACATGTTTAACTCATACAGATAATGAAAGAAATTAGATTATAGCCACATAAAATGGCATATTCAAATTCCCTCGAGTAGATATAGAAACAAAGAGACACAATCAAATCTAATATAAATGAAGGTACAAATAACCATGTGGTATAAATATATATAAGAGCAAAGATGTACATAATTTGAGTCTATAATAGTAGTAATTTCCAAAATATTTGTGTAGTATAGGATGATCAATATCAAGATATAATCAATGATAAATTTGTGATATGAAGTATAAAAATATATAACGTGGCAAACCAAAAATTGTGTGTATGATTCCCCCAATCGATTGATATGTCAATGATGAATTTATGTATATTTTTATGTGACCCCAATGTATGAATAGTATAAAATCTAGATTGTGTAGAGGATCTGAGTCCTATATAATTATGTGAACACTTGAAAGGAAAAAGTGAATGATATATATGATAAAACTAGCTATACTAACATAGATAACACATGTAGTCTTTGGAAAATAGAAGTAAAGTAAGCATGTAAATGCATCCAATATAAAATTTGTATTTTTTGAGAATATTATATCATTTTTGTATTTTATGAGTATAAGCTATGTAGAATCAACATGAAAATGAAAATATATACAAGGATAAATATAAAAAACTATGTACAAGTAACATGAGAACATAATAACTGATGAGTCTTGAAAGAGACTCACTATCAAGGTGACATGTATCAAGGAAAGGAAGAGTGATTGAACATGGTGTGTGCAAAATTATATAAGTTATGGGATTAAAATATATTGAATAATCTATAACAGAAGCTAACTATGAAGCATGGTTATGAATTTGTGGAACTGATTGAACTAGCTGGTGAACTATGGGGATCTTGGGGACCCTTCTAGTGGAAGAATATGTAATTAACATGGATTCTCTATGTGGAGTGTTGGGGGGACTCAATTAAAATAATTTGGGTGTGAATGGGGTAGAGAGAGGCTCTCTATAATCCATATCATGTCTCTGACATAGGGGTCTCTCTAATAAATGTTTCCATGGGAGAGTTTGTATATGTGGTAATGGTGTAGTATTAGACCTCACCTGCACTGATGGCTTAATTGATATTTGAGTGTTTATAATGGATGGAATTGTTTCTAGTGTTCATTATGTATATGAATATGGAGTAGGTAAGGGATAATCATATACAAGGCCCTCTATAGTAACAACCTAATTATCATATATATATTTAATACATCTATGTGCATTATAAGGGAATGATTGAATTTATTATATGCCGGGCCTACTCAAAACCATTTCAAATGTCCTAACACTATGTATAATTATAAATATAGTTGACACATGTGTGGGCCCAACCTATAATGAAATTATGATCTCCCTAATGGAGATATGGACATGGCCACTAAACCCATGAATAATTATATTTGTTGGAGAAATATCCTTATATGAATAACCCAAGTGATATATAGGTGTAATAGTACACATATTAATGCTTGACCTATTATCAACCATGACACTTTGAATATAATGATGGTCAATGTAAGCTCATATAAAGAGTGTGTATAGATATAAGTTATCATCAATGATCTCCTATTTTGAAAAAGTGATAAAATGCCTAGCTGACACTATAGTATGATAAACACCAATGATATTATGTATAGGGTGTGTGTCTATTATATGAGTATGATAGGATGATGGTGGTGGATATGCCTAATAAGTATAATGACCACCTAGAGTTTCTATTATCTCATTAGACATATACTTTAGAAATGGATCAAAAAATATCGTCATTACTTTTACTTTAGTTGGTTGTGTTTTGGGTGTTCCTATAGTAGTGATCACATCAATGATATTATCCTATATTAAATATTGGATGTTATGTTGTAAGCTAATACATCCATTCATATTATGGTCAGGGGCCCTATGATAATCGAAAAATGTATTGGAATAATAATTCTTTAGAAGAGGCCTAGTCATATCAACCTATTTGATAGGAAGGAGAGATACGACATTACATTCCAAAAGTCACTAGAGAACATAATTAGGTAGTATAAGAAGATTCCTAAAATGTTTCTTGGGAGAGTGTGTATATTTGGTAATGGTCTAGTAGTGACCCTCACCTGCACTGGTGGCTCATCTAATATCTAAGTTTTGGTACTAAATGGAACTGTTATTGGTGTTCATTATGTAGCTGGTTATGGAGTAGTTAAAGGATACTCATATGGAATCCCATAAATATTAATAAATTTATTAGAATTTATATAATTAATACATATATGTACATTAGAGGGTATGGATTGAAGTTGTTATATCTAGGGCCTACCCAAAACCATTTCAAATGTCTCAACACTAGGTACAATTATGAATCTGGTAGCCACATGTACAGGTCTAACCTATAATCAAAGAATGATCTCCCTAATGGAGATCTAAACATGTACAGTAAATCCATGAATATTTTTATTTTTCAAAGAAATACCCTAATATAAATATCCCAAGTGATGTAAAAGTGTAATAGTACACATATTAATGCATGACCCATTATCGACCATGACACTTTGAATAGGATGATGATCAATGGAAGCTCATATAAAGAGTGTGTATAAATATAAGTCATTGTAAATGATATCCTATTTTTATAAAGTGATAAGAATCATAGATGACATTTTAGTATGATACATACCAATGATATTATGTATATGGTGTGTGTCCATTATATGATTATGATAGGATGTTGGTGGTAGATGTGCTTGATAAGTATATTAAACACCTACAGTGTAAGTTGTCTCATGAGACACATGCTTTGGAAATGGATTGGAATATATATTCATTAATTTTTATTTAGTTGGTTGTGATTTGAGTTTTTCTATATTATTTCTCACATTAATGATATTATCCTATATTAAATCTTGTATTTTTGTCATAAGGTGATACATCCATTCATACTATGGTTAGGGGCCCTGTGATAATCACAAAATTCACTAGAATCATAATTTTATGGAAGAGGCCTAGTCATATCAACCTATTTTATGGGATGGAGAAATATGACATTACATTTGAAAATTCACTAGAGAATGCAATTAGGTAGTTCAAGAGGATTCCTAAAATGTTTCTTTGGAGGAGTTGATAAAACTAGATGAGGAGCTAGTTTTGAGGTTGTATTATCTATCATTTTTTTCTCATTTTTGTTGTCAATGGGACTCACCTTATATTGTATCTTATTTTAACTCTTATTAGTATAATATCATCTGGTTGTTTACTTTAACTTATCCATGGATAGAACTTTGACTTCCCATTCCTTCTCTATATGGCATAAATTTGTAAATATTGGAAACCTTTTGAATAATATGCATTCATGTAATGATATTAATAAGATTTTATTGAATATGTCCTAGAGTTTTCTATTTTCCATGGGGATATTCATATTTGATAGTATGGTTTTATATGAGAAGACATATTCATCTATAGGCTCATTATATTTTTTCTTTAGTTGAGCAACTTGAGCGTATGAAACTTTATCACTAATTTTGATTTTATCCAAAAACATATCTACAAGTGGATTAAATTACATAATGGACTAAGTAGGGAGATCATAGAACCATTATAGTGTATAGTCCTTTAAACTATAAGGGAAAAACTTGGTCAAGAACCAATAACTAGACACATAATATATACATGTTATGTGAAAAGTGTGTACATGGTGATCTAAGTCACCTTTACCATCATAAAAAGTAATCTTAGGTGTCGATAATCCAAATGTCAAAGGAGTTACCACTATATGTTGTGTCAATGGTGTATGTAGGATCACATGGGTTTACAAGGCATGAGATGGTCTCATGGCACCTTTCTAAATATGTAAAACCATGGTCCTTAGAGAATGGATCTCTTATTTAAGTAAATATACATCTTAAGAGGAAGGATGTCTAATATCCATAAGAGGTGTTATGACTAATGAAAGTTGGATTTTTATAGTATGTTGTTGTAGAGTCTAATTTTCCCTAGTAGTAGGTGTAATAATATTAGAATATGTGGGGTTAGAATATTGACCAAGTGATGTGTTTTTTATCTCCAATATATATTATAAAATCTATGAATAATCACGATGTTTTTCCCAAAGTCTATCTCTAAAAAATTGTAATATATCATCTTTATTGATTATAATATTATCATCATATATGGGGGGAGTGTGTCCTGAGTCCCCTCTTATGTATCATTAAGATATTGATTATATTTCTCATGTCCTGATGTCTTATCATTAAAGTCCACATAATCAAGATGTGAAGGATCAATCAGGGGGTTTTAATTAGTCCTTTATCCATGGTATAAGCTCGAATAGAAGGAATATTGGTATGCACCATAAGATTACAACTAAGCTTATAAATTCTTCTTAGAGGAAGAGATATAATGTTTTTAGATGGCATATAGTAAAAAAAATGAAAGAGTGTTGCTAAAATAGAATATATGAAATCTAAAAATCCTAACACAATAAATGGAAATACAAAAAAGGATACAAACCCTAGGATAATCTAGGTTAGGGTTTGGATGCTATGTTAATTAAGATGGGTTCACCAAATTATTTAATTATTTTAGTAATTCATGTAAAAACCTAAGTAGATAAAGTCACTGAGTATGTAAATCAAGGAATAAAATAATACTGTATCAAAAACCATAGATTTCTATAACAATGGATTTTTTATTAACCTAAAAATAGTAATGAATCATAAATGGTGTACTCAACTAAAAAATATGACTAAAATAGTGACAAGATGGAATGTGATATAGAAGTTGGGTAGAGTGTTATTAGTAAAAAAATAGGTGTCAAAAACCTTGTTGGATATTAGCACGACCCTCTTTGATGATAGTGCACTATATTATTAAGCTTATGTTCAAATATATTTAACATATGTATATGAAGCAATGGAACTTGGGCTATACCATCAATCTATTTTTGGAAGCTTGTACCTACATGAAAAAGACCTAGATCATCATTTATGCTTCATTTTGATTGATTTCATTATGGAACACTAAGCCTCCATGTTTTCTAGGGTTTTGATAAACACAAGTGTAAGAAGAGTGGTATTATTAAGGTAGTCTAGATGTGACCTCAACACCCCTTGTGTTGAGTGTTGCCTACATACCAATAACTCAAAATGGGATCAAGCTCAATGTAGTTATCCTAATCTAAGTGAGGTGCAAGTGAAAGAGATGCTAGTATGCCTGTGTATGAATGTTAATTAGAATCCCTTAAGTGTGGATTGAAAATATAAATTTGAGTAAATCTAAACTCTAGGATATTGTAGATGGATTTATATATATAATAGGGTTAAATAGGTATCAATAACCTTAATTTTCACAAAAATTTCTACACTTCTTCATGAAAATTTCCATTTAAGGGATAAGAGAATGATGTTGGTATTTATATAGCTATTTGATGCTAGTCGAGACATGAAATGAGTCTAGGCTTACCCTAAGATGTTTTAGCGAGTGGAATATATATCCTCTGAAGTGAAAGAAGATAAGGGTCAATAACACTTTCTTTTTGGATAGTAGCACACTATTTTATATAACAATAGGGTCATTTTATTATACAAGTGGATGTCACATGTGAAAAAGATATAAGATGCCTAGGTTAGGGATTAATGTAGCTTTTAGTAGATATGGGCATGGGATAAAGGTGCATATAAGTTGAAAAATGATCAAAAGAGGACCTAATATAGGTATAGGGATATGTTAAGGATAGGGTAGTCTCAAGTGACATGAATTGCATAAAATGAAATTTTATATGATTGTAGTAATCTTTCCCTTCTCTTATAAATTACAATGTAAGGTTGCTCATAGATAAACTCATTGAATTTTATCAAATATATGAAGAGTAAAATTTTTTTTGTTGGGGAATAAGAATTGAATCTCTAATGGTATCAGCAATTATCTTGGATATCTATTCCAATTAGGCTATTTCATGGAGCCCAATACCTAAAAATTATTCCCTATATTATCTAAACAACAATCCTAAAAAGAGTGGATAAAAGTACCCCAATTATATCCAAAACTTGATCATTACATCTATTTTAATAGGTGTAATGTGTAACATGAGATATTAGGTTGAATAATAGATGTCATTAAAAGGAGGTAACATATAAATTTGATGTAAAATCCTTATAATACTAGTTGATATAATATCAATTTGTATCTTGTTGTATAAATCATTAAATCTAGGTCTAGCTTTTCTTGGTTATTAATATCACCCCTATTATTTCATAGAAAGACTAGATATGACAAAGGAAGAATATGACCCCCAATCAATGCATATAGTTCATCCACCCAGACAACTAAAAGTAGGCCCACCTTTATGATTGTACCCATTGTATAGATAGTTTGACTTAACATTAATGTCCTTAGAGATTTTCATGACCTACTTGTAAACTTAAAGAATAATTTCTTGCAATACACACCTAATCAAGGACACACTACTTAAGATCATTTATATTCCTATAAGATAGTCCTCATGTTACTTAATGCTGAGCATGAATATTTTAGTTATATACTATTCCCTTTCACTTTGATGGATGCAGCCTATGACTAGTTTTTGAAATTACCTAAAGACTCCATCACAAGTTGGGAAGAATTTAGAAACACCTTATTGGCATAGTTTAGATAATTCATAAACCCCAACATATTAACAAATAGTTTTTCATAATTAAGATAAAATTAGTGATCCCATTAGGTCATTTAATTTTAGGTTACAAAAGATGTACAATAAGGTCATTGTGTTATATAAACTCAATGCCTAACTAACTCTATAAATATATAAAAACACCTATAATCTATGGGATATGATGTTATTATTCATAAACACCCTCACTATGGATTTTACATATCCTATTGAGGACATCAAGGTAGACAAACAATTAAACCCTCAAGGCCATGTATCACTAGCCATCCCAAACATAGTTTCAAATATGCCTGCCTTGAACTGTATTTTCAATGCTAACTAAAATGTGGCAATGCCATAACATTGCATGTGACAAATAAAATATAAATTAGGCATGCTAAAAATAATAAACATTTTCACTTATTTATCCAAGTCAATAATGAATTAACACCTCAATATCATAATCAAATGTTTATCTCTATTGTAAATAATGTCTAAAACATACCCCAAGAATATACTAAGAATGCAATGGATGCCATACAACATATGGTATATAAAAGTAACAATGATTTTTTTTAATCTCTGAAGGTAAGTTAGAAATAATGGTTGGGATAATTGCAATAATAATTTTAGATATCAAAGATGTGTTTGCCCCTATAACTATTCTGGTAACTAGTCTGATCCCTTGCCTGATAATCTACCTAAGATTAACATATGTGAGCTAGCACAACCAAACTTGTGTCATGTGCATAATAGAGACTATCATGGGGAGTTTTAAACTATCTAATTTTTTAGTGAACTTGATATATTCTAAAGATAAATGGAATAATACAAAGTATTCCCAAGCCACCCCAATGCCTCTAATCAAGACAATGCCCCTAGATCCTTAGTATGCCTCAATGTTGATATGGTATTAGAGACTTTAGAGTTTTTTATACAAGAAGATAATGAACCCTAATAGGATACCAATAAGGTGCATGCTATCTAAAATTACCATTAAAATAATTATGCCCTTAGGATTTTAACATAACAACAACCCATCACTACATTCAATCCTCCTAACAATGGTGCCACTCATCCTAATCCTATAGAAATAAATGAGCCTTTACCTATTTTTATCAACCTAGATAGTATCCTATTGAAGGTAGATTTCTCAGACTTGCTTCATATCTGGACTATCATTAGAATGGTCTAAGGATGTGGGATACGTGTAGATAGACCAAACCTCTAGTTATAAGCCTATCTCCTATGAATATGTGAATTTAGGATCAATTACTAAACTTCTTTGATGTTGGTATGTAAAGGGGAACAAATATTATTCAAATGGAAATCTATGTTTTGATGGTGATGTACATGAATAGTGATTGATCCTATGTAAACTTTGAAAATTGGGCACACATATGAATCAAAATGGAATAGTTTGTCAACAAAACTTTCTTAGAATAGTACTAAACATCAGTGTTTCAAATTAAGGTTTAAAGAAGGTTTAAATTCTGAAATATGATGAATGAAGGTCTCTAAAGACACTACATATTAACATTCTTTAACACAATTTCTATTTTAACTCTTTAGGTAACCTATAAAGGATGAAATAACACTAGTAGGTAAGGAAAGGACCTGAACAAGGGGAAAATTATCACACTTATATGAATATCAATAATAAAAAGTACACACTACAACCATGAATGAATCTACTACAACTTTCTTTATTGACTTCTGGTGCAAGTTACAAATTCTGTATGGTTTCTTTATACCAGCTTGAAGGATCTTAAAAAATAGCTGCAAGGCTTAAATATATAGAAAAAGAGAAGAGGATGTAGAAAATTTGGCATAGAGGAGAGAAGGATTATTTAATTACACATTAACTCAAGTCAATTTTCAGTTAGAATTTGCAAAACAATATTCATTTAGACTTCTCCTTATGTTTAGTCTCTTGTATGATGATTGAATTATCTTTGCATGATATTTTTTAATTGAAAACAATGTGTTGGGATATATTTTCATTATAAAAGCTCCTCATTTATCATTATACTCCATTATTTATCTAGATAACTCTTGTGGAAGTGAGTTAACTCATGATTAGAACTCAAGATGAGTTATGCATGAGAATGCAATAATTGAAGCCCAGTTAACTCATCACAATGACTAGTTAAGCATGTATTTGACATAAAGAACTAGTTTTTCATGATTTTAATCATATTAAAATCATTAAAATTCCACATTAAACCTTATCACCAATCTCTTATGCCATTATTCTTCACTTGATTGATTAAATAGGCCTACTAGGCCAAATTAGGCCCAATGGCCAAACTTTTCATGTTTTGTGGCCATTAGAACCCTAATAAAACATTAAAATATTATTTAAATACATAAAAAACTTCCTTGTGTCATGAAATGGGTCTTCCTTGGCTTGAAACATCTACAAATTAGTTAAACTAGTTAACTAGCTAGCTTTCCCTTCATTTCCTACAGATTGGCTATTTTGGATGAGCTCCCAAGGGTAATTTTAAGAATATTTATGATCATATAATGATTATATGATGAATAAAAATTTATAAAGTTTACTCTCCATGGATTTGAATTCCTATAAACTACTTTGTACCTCTCCTTCTATGCTTTTTTCTCTCAAAAACCTATTTTTTGCCAAGTCCATACAACATTCGTATAACCAATGACCATGGACATGGATATAAAGAGTTTAATTCATGATAAATTTAATATTAAAGATTTTTCAATGATTTTGGATTCATAATTTATCAATTATCCATAAATAGGTTTATTAATGGGGTTTTACAAGGGTTTAAGAGTGCTCTATGCTCTTAATGATTTCTCATAAATCTTGAGGCTTTAAATCCTAAAACAATGCCATAAAATGTTATTGAATCAGGCCCTTTAACTCCCCAAAATTCCTCAAATTACCATACAAAAGGTGTGTATCAGGGTGAGCATGTGAAATATTCTCTTAGAGTGGAAAATAGGCTCTTTAGAAAGTGTTTGGTACTCCTAGAAAAATATAATCAATAATAGTGATTTCTTCATGCTCAAATATATAATACACCTCTATTAAGACTGATGTTGTTGTTTTGTAGTGCCCTCATCACCTTTATTTATCTCAGTCTACCCCCTTATGATGGAATTGTCTAGTGGTATGAAGAATAAGCAAGATGTCTACATAATTTCCTCAATACCATGACTTTATAAAGATTTTAGAGTCTATTATGTATTTTATTCAATAGTAATGACCTATAGATGATTATTTGGAGTCATGATATAGGCTTTATCAAGCCATTCTTCTTCACCTTGAATTCAAACATCTTCTTATTTTGACTTGTATACCTATCTACTCATGGAAATGAACTAAATGACCCTTGTTGATGAATTTAAAATTGATATTGAGAGATACAAATACCATATATTTCTTCTCAAATATTTTTAATGTGTAATCACCCTTTCTTCCCTTGCTCTTTGGCTCAAAATTGACTTATTTTGCCTATTCCATAAAGTTAAGGTATTGCACATGCCAACCACCCAGCCATGGATGTGCTAAACGGAGTTGATAATGTGTTAAAGTTCATTTTATATCTCAAACTAATCAAATATATTCAAATTTTAGTTCCTTTTCACCATTAGGTGGTTATGAGGGTTTACAAGGGTTTTAGAGGTCCATATATTATTAAGGATTGTTCATAACATATATAATTATAGTGAGAAGCCAATTGAAATTAGAATATAGTGTACTTACCCCCTTATCAATAATTAAAAGCATTATCTCCTGTGAATAATTCACTTCGAGATCTCTACATGGTGAAATTAGGCTTCAAGAGGCTACTAAGACTGTGTATGCAAGAAAGAAGCATGAGGTGTCTATTCAAAAAATATTTATGCTTTTTTATTTGCTTCCAAATATTATACAAGTTTAAAATGACCCTCCAATATGTATCAATGTTCATCTCATTAATAAAAAGTTCATGAAAGAGTCAAAAATAATGACTATGTGTTTGTAGGGTTTTAGGCCTACTTGCTTGCTTTAGTCCTCAAGAGCATGGTTTTCATAGATTATGGAGTGTGATAACCTCTTAAAATGTGTTTTAATATTGAAAAAAATCCCTTAATTATTCAAAAACATTCCAATTAAGTTCCAACCCTTTTAACACACTTTAAAACACCTCAAGAATCATGCCTACTTATTTCATGACTATCAATAGATAAGGGGTTAATTGTGACAAAAAAGTGAATGGTTCCCCTCCTATATTTACCTAATAAATATTATTTATATTCATATCAAGTCATTATTACCAACTCCATCAAGTTTCATGCTTATATTTTGATCATAGTGTCTTGTAGGTGCTTTTTACTAAAACCTAATTTGAGTTACTTGCATTTTCCTATCTCAAGATTGAGTTTCTCTCTTTTCACTTTGGTTTGTGACATAACATGATGGATATTTATTTTATGTATCATGTAAATCCTTCCTTATAATTTTTTTATTCTTCATTGGTCAAATTTTAACCTTATTCAATGTATATTAGACCTTATCTCCTCAAGAACAACATTGTGACTATATGCTTATCAATGTTATAGGTGATCTTGAAAGACCCATTAAACCATTTTAAAACTTCTTCCTATCTCTTTGTTATTGAATTATTATCAATTAATTTTCATAGGATCTTACACACTTCACATAGTCCTATTTCTATACATGTCTATTTTACCTTCATCTTCATGCCATGGGAGTACTTTAGTAGTTTTAACCAAGGTTTACAGGTATATATATATTGATCACTTTGAATTTATTAAGTCACTTCATATGCCACTTTAATTTAATGATCTTAATTTTTCACTTTGAGGGCATATAAATTTTCTAGAGGAACTGATATTTGTATGGTTATAGGTGATGCCTACATTTGACCTTGACTATGTATCATGTTTTGGTAACCCTATCATGATATCTTGATGATCCACATCATAATTTTATCATTGAAGCATCCCCTTGAACATCAAACTTCCTTTATAGACTATGCTCTCATTCTCCATGCCAACTTGAAGAAAATCCTAAGTTCTTATGGTTGTAGGTAGACATTTTTGAGATGAAATTAACTATAGCTCAATGTAATATTAAGTTCATAACCAAAAAAAACTCTTGACAACATTTATGAGACTCTTCATATAGTATAACCATTATAAACCTTGTGAATATTTTAATACCTTATTTCTTCCATGTTTTATTGTCAACATGTTTGATGAGTCCCTTAACCAGTTGTAGGTAGATATTTTCCTAGGTTTATGACATGAATTGATTTTGGTTACTTTTCATAGAAGGCCCTTGATACAAAAATCTATATGCATATATTTATAAGACTATGTATCCTTCATACCATACCATCATGACCTTATTCTTGAAGATAGACCTCTCTCACATATGTACTTAACTATGTTTTTATTAACTATAAGTCCTTATAAATATTGTAGTAGGTTATCTTTGTGCTTGGAGAGTTTGAAAAAAACACAAGGTGCCCTTGAGCCTTCTCTTTCATGATGATCTCTTAAAAAATTTCAATAACCTCTTTAAAGGTCTATACCATTGAAGTCTTTTTAAATCTTTTTTCACCTTCTTGATTGTAGCTCATTCTTCAGGTTGGATGTAGGTCTCTATTTTGATTCTTAAGATATTTAAGAACTTAGAATTGTATTTTTATTATGAACCCTTATTTATATTATCAAATTCATACTATTAATGAATTTTATTGATCCAAATAGGCACCAAAATATAGATACTTGTATACTTCCAAGACATATGCATATTGTAGGTGATTTTGACCTCATTCAGGCTTATGGTTGTCTTAAAATACACTTGATTTTAAGCATATGACTACCTCCTAGATTGTGTCATGAATGAATTTATAAACAAGGTCAATACCCCATCATTTAATTTCCATCTTTACTCATACACTCATGTCATGATGTCAACCTTCACAAATATTTGTATCAATCTTAACTGAAGATGACTTTATATATCCATTATATGTATTGTAATTGTACTTGGCCTTAAGGTAGGTCACTAAAACCATTCTCTATGAATTTATAATTGAATATTTTTCAAATTGATGATATATATTGATCAAAGATCTTGAAAGAGTTATCTTCTTTATCTTCCCTTTGTTCCTTCATGAAAACTCTTGACTATTGGTGTATTGATGACTATAAGTAGTAATTTTATTTGAGTTTAGAATGGTTTCAAGGTTTACATAACCATAATTTAATGACTGTAATGGTTTTATCATCCTAAAATCCTTAAAACAATACCTTCATAAGGTATAAATGGGTAGCAGGTGATATGATGTGAAAGGGAGATGGAAAACTATGAATGGAAGTTAGAAAGGAACATGATCATAGTGAGCATGGTAGTGAGAGATAGTGATAATGGAGATGAAACAAGATGGAATGAAAAGAACATGAAAGTGGAAAATCATAACCAATTTGAAGGTATTATGCAAGCATGATCCTATTTTCTACCATATATATCAATTTGGAGTCCATTCAAGAAGGATAATATGGTGAAATTAAAACCTAGGAATATGCTAGAAACCTTAACAAATTGTAAATTGTGATTCCTTGAGGAATTTTGAGAGATATTAATGGCCTCTTATTGTGAATATTTTAAAATAAAATTTTATAATATTGATTGGAGAACATAATACCATGCAAGAGACTCTTGTAAATAAGAAACCAAGAAATCCTGAAACCCTTTCTCTCTCATGAATCGTGTAATTCTCTATTACATGCTTGCATATGAAAAAATTTCAATATTTTGTCCTCTTGAGCTCTATTTGTCCCTCACACATGTGGAAAAAAACTTATGATTTCCAAGGAAGCATGAGTCATGTCCCTAAGAATCTCTATAAACTTGAATTTTTTTGATATGATGCCCTGATGAGGAGAAATTATAGAAAATTGACTACCTTCCTAGATGTAGGACTACTAATATATGCCTTGACTTAAAAGGGATGATTCATGAAGGAGATGATACCAAATTTATAACCACTTGTTATAAATAGAATTTATTTGAGACTACTTTATCTAGTTAACATCTTAGACCAAAATTTTCTCTCTCAAGGCCATACTGAAGCAAAGTGAATAGAAGGAACCAATTTCAGCCATGTTTTAGTCCTTTTTCCTTAAATCTCTTTTATAACACCTTATATGCCCTCTTATTCCTAATTTTAAGCTCTATCATACACAATGGTCATATATTTCCATACTTTTCTATGAAATTATGCATGAAATATCCTTCTTTTGATTTTTTATTCACACTTAAATACTTCCACCACTAAAATTAGAGATTGATAGTGGTAAAACGAATCAAAACACATTTTAAGACAATTATTAAGTTATTTTACACCTTTATATGGCCAAAATTAGCATGTGGGAGCCTATAAAAGACCCTTCTCACAATTCAAGTTGCATAAAGTGACTTTTCCCAATTATGAAACTTTATGACTAAGGTAAAATAATATATATGAATATGTTCAAAGATATTTTTAAATAATTTTATTCCCTTATCTTACTGTAGTTTACATTTAAAGACCAAAATTTGTCCCATTAGGCAAAATAAACATAGTTTTACAAAGGAAAATTGTCACTGAATGTCATAAAAGCATATCATAGCCTCTTAAAAGGTTTAAAATTTAATTTTTATGCATCTTGATCAAATTTTAGATTTTATAGCTCATTTCATACCTTTGATATAACAAATTATGTTGGAAACCTTCATGATAAGTCATCTACTATCCTCTTTTCACCATCTTCCTCAGAGCACTTTTAGATCACATAACCACTTGAAACTCTATCAAAACCTTGGAATTTCACTTGACACTATGAACATGACATTTAAAAACTCACTCTTCACTTGAAAGATAAGACATTATGATGAGAATGAAATTTTTTTAAATATAGGGGTTGGTATTTGGCCTTGACAAGCTAAATTACCAACACCTCCAATATATAATAACCCCAAGATACCTAAAGATATGTATCCCATTCCTATAAATCCTAGGTATAACATATTAGAATACATGAAGAATATCAAGGAAAACATCACATTGCATGAGCTTACCCAGATCATTAAACAAAGATACCTCCTCCTAAAGTCCCTAATAGATAAACTAGCCAATCTCAAGCCTTATATTTTGCACACCAATGTGATCCTACAAAAGAATAAGGTAATAGTTCCTCCTTTTCTCTTTATAGTATGTTGTTTGGGAATAACTTAAATAACTATCTAATTCACATGGGAGCCTCATAAAATGTCAAGAAATCTATAATTTATCAAAGATTAGGGATAACACCTATGAAATCAAATAAGATAGTGGATTAACTCAACAAGTCTGAGGTTAATGTGGTAGTGAGATTATAAATTTCCACATGAAACTAGAATATAAACCTAGAGTTTAATAATTTATATATATTCAAGTCATGAAAATGCAAGAAGATTATGGGATGTTGTTTAGTAGCGATTAGTTTAAAACCCTAATTGGATATATGGGTATAGACTTATCCCATATGTGGGTACATTTGATAAGTGTGGCTAATCAAATATGTGTTGAAAGAGAGCCCATGATGAAACATATGATCATGGAATAAAATGTTGTCAATGAAAAGATAAAAATAGTATCTTATTATATACGCATTTAAATCCTATGTATAGAAAGAGAAAAAAGACCAAGCTGATAAGAATGCTCATTCATCATGCTTATGGTGCATGTACTTTAATGGGGGCCAGTCTAAATAAGGTTATGGTGTTGGGGTCCTGATTATTGACCTATAGGATAATGATACTTAGTTTCCTTTAGGTTATAACCCCCTTGCAAAATAACCTTATGGAGTATGAAGACTTGATCCTAGGTATGCAATTGGACCTAAAGCACAACATCAAAGAGATGAAGGCATTTAGGTATTATGAATTAGTAGTCAATTAGGTCAAAACTAAGTTTTAATGTAAGTTGTCTTACTAGAGAAAATATTAGCATAGAGCATAGGACTTGATATAAACATTTAATGCATTCAACATCATTCCTATACAATAGATGAAAAATTCAAGGTAAATTTTAATAAACTATATAGAAAATAACTTGGTTTTTTTTGGTGAATTTATAATTATGTGTTTTGAAAGTTTAGAAAAAGTTAACAAATGGTGTTTAGGTGAGAAGATGAATGATTATGTGAATCATAATAGGGCATATAATCTATATAGGTGTGTAACTATATAGAAAACCTATAGACACTTAATTCATCCCTTTCCTACTACTGAAAGTTGACCTTATGAGTATATGGGTGGATGTATAATTACATATAATGGAGAATAAACTCATATTGACTTATGACAAAATAGTGAACTATATTTATATGTATGAAATTTATTTTAAACATTAGGCAAGTTAACCTATTAAACTAACTTACATCTAGATAATTTAGGCAAATCCACATTATTTACCACCCCTTAAAATATCCAAATTCTAATTTATAAAATTGAAATATGCATGAATTAACTAAGAATAACCACTAAAATTTACCTTTGAAAAATGAAGTTGCATATTTTATAACATATTTAGATATTAATCTAGATCCTTTAGATGAATCAAAACTACAACATGTTTCCATAGAGCTCATACTCCACCCATGAGTCATATACAATATCAAGAACTTACAAGTTTTCAATGATGACTACCACATATTGGATTTCCTAAAAATTCATAGACTCTTTAGTTCTCAAATCATAGATGAGAAAGATAGATATGAACTACTTAATAAGGAATGCCATTAATATGGTGTTATGAACTTGAAAGAGAACCGCATCTTGAAAAGAATGATCTCATTAGAGAGTGTTTGATATAGAAAAATTTATACATAGAACAAATATACCATGTCACACTAACCAATAATTACTCACCATAAACTTGGGGTCAACCAAGAAACCCATAAAAATCCATATTGGTCCTAATTATACCCCAAATAAAGTATAGTAGCTCAATATATTACTTCTCCAATATAGATATATCATTCCTTTCACGTAAAAAAACCTCAAAGTCTTTAACCCTAGTCTATTAACACATACTATCCCACTCAAGAAATGTAAAAATAAATACAAGTATAAAAAACAACCTATGAACTTGATTTTATAGCCCCTAATTCATAAATAAGTTCACAAACTAATCTCATTTTTTATTATTTTCCCAGTTTGCCATTCTACATGGGTTATTAATCTAGTTCCCATTTGTAAAAAGAGTGGGGATATTTTACTATGTGTGAATTTAAGGAACATGAACTTGGCCTCTAATAAATAAAATTATCCCCTACCCTATTTATATTAAGTAATTCAAATGATAAGTGGATCCCAGATGATGTCCTTTTTAGATAGATTCTTGAGATATAACCAAGTCCTAGTAAACCTCAAAGATGTGTTCATAACTAAGTGGGAAACCTTCATTTAAAAAAATATGTCATCTGGCCTCATTAATTTAAGATCCAATGTTCAAAGATCCATTTACTTTGCCTTTGATGGTATAATTAGTAAATGCATAAGTATTTGTATGGATAGATTGATTTTTTATCAAATTACAAATTTAATCACATCCACCACTTACATAAGATATTTGAAAGGTGTATAAGGTATGGTATCTCTCCCAATATAAATAAGATCATATTTTTCATCACATAAGGTATTCTCTTGGGTCATGTCATCACCAAATAAGGTATTTATATCGATCTTAAATGTGTTGATGTAATTTTTATAATATCTCTTCCTAATAAAAAAAGTAACTAAAGTAAATTTTTATCAATATTAACTTTGTACACAAATTTATATCTATTTTTGATGAGATTTTTAATCCATTGAATAAAATGTTGAAATATGAATCAAACATGTAATTGACCCTTATATCTAAGAAATCCTTCTAGGACATTAAGGATACCATTATGTAGGCACATGTATTTTTTATCCTAAAATATAAAAATGACTTTAACCTTTACTCTTTTGATTTGATGCAGTACTCACTAAGAAACAAAATGAAGATGAGAAGATTTTAGCCTTCATGGACACAAAATTGAAGTACATTGAGTTTAAATACTCCACCTTGGAAAAAGATAATTATGCCTTGGTCAAGGTTGTGAATAAATTCTACCACTATATCCTTAGGAATAAGGTCCATATTACTATTCTAAATCTAGTCATAAAGGTCATGCTTGTTATAATGAGTACATAAAACACACAATATTATGGATGGATAAATTGAAAGAGTATGACCTATAAATTAATATAATCAAGTTGATAATAGATCAAGATCTCATTTAGCTGATTAGTTAAATAAATGCAAGGTTATTGTGGTGAAATTCAACTAGTTAAAAATAGTCTATCATGACTAGTATTATCCAATTAGCCATTATCTTATTTATGGGAATCATCCTCAAGTATTAAACCAAACATAAAAGATATCCATTAGGATAAAATTATCCCATTACATGCTTAAGAAAGGAGTGCTCTACCAAAATATTTATCAATGTATATACCTTAGTTGCTTATCAAAATAAGAACAAAAATAAGTCATTACCAAATTTCATGATAAATTAGGTAGTAGTAACCCATTAGAATAATAAAATTCCATAATATCTTACAAGATGAAAATTATTGGCCCACCATATTTAAGAATGCCCGTGCTCATGTTTGTAGATACCATGAGTGCTAAGTAAGATTTTTCTAAAATATAAGTTCATGAAGTAACTCCCATCCAACCTATAATATAAGGACATATTTTTTCTCCATAGGAACTTGACTTCATAGGAGTCATCAACCCAAACTGGTTAGTGGGACACAATTTTATACTCATAAACACTAATTATTGTACTAGATGAATGGAATAAATAATGAACATGAATAACATAACTAGAAAAGTTATCAAGATCCTTGAAGAAAACATAACTATATGGTTTAATACCCTAACTTCACTGGTATATGATAATGTTCCCACATTCTAGTCATCAAAAATCATTTTATGGGATTATGAGAGTGGCATCACCCTAAATTTATCATCAAACTAATACCCATAATGGAATAGATTAGTTGAGTTGACTAGTAAAAAATTCAAAGATGCAAGAAACAAATTTGTAGATAAGTGACCTAGGGACTAAAATTCATTATTGAAATATACACTTTTGGTTGACTAAAATAGATAAAAGTGAGATCTCAATAGCTCACCCTTTCTATAGGTATTTGGTATAGATCTAATATATCAAATGAATCTCAATCTACCCATGTACAAGTTCATACAAGAATACATGGAGGAAGTAAACACAACCAACCCTACCCAATTTTGGTTTTCAATATATCAACTCAAATTTAGTCCAAAAAAACTATACAAATTATATAATTAAACCCATATACTTAGTCCTTTTCTTATTGGGTATAACTCTTGCACAACTTAAGATAAATCTAAATAACAATAATACATAATCATATTTAAATATAAATGTAGTTCATATATATAATGAACATAATTAAACACTTAACTCTACCATGCAAGATTTAATATATCTGGGTATATTTCTATGCATAAGGCTGAATGTATAAACTATAGTCACTTATTCACCTACCCATACCCAGGTTACATAATATGACTAAACAAAAAGTTCCCAAATCCATATATAAAAAGGTTTGCATCATACATATTTACATAACATAGATGAGAGTTTAAAACTATATTTTTTCCTTGTATGTATAAATTCATTTGAATCTAAATCCAAATAAATTTAATTAAAGCTATAATCTCAATTTCATTTAAATAATTATATTCATCTCTCAAAAGACATACATACAGTTTACCATTAAATCATGGTGAATAAAAATAAAGGTATATATATATATATATATATATATATATATATATATATATATATATATATATATATATATATATATATATATATATATATATATATATATATATATCATCGAATTGAATTTTATGTGTGTGTGTGTGTGTATGAATGTACACACGTACGTACGTATGTATGTATGTATGTATATGTATATATTCATAATCAGTTTTTGTATATTGAAACCCACATCTTATACCCAAAATTTTGACTTGGATTACACATTTTAATACCCATACATACAAGATTTTTTAGTCTATATTTCAACTATCTTAATGAATATATAACAAAGTGGTTCAAAATAACTAGTTTGAGCCACATCATGTATATACCCATCAATATTATTGATTCCCTTATATAACAAAGATTATCAAAATGGAATAGGAGTTTTAATACATAGCTTGATTAAATCTAAAAAACCATGGAAAATCCTAAAACCCTATCCCACATTCCCTCAGCTTACCATGGGTTGGATGTAGGGTTCTATGGAGGAAGATCCTTTCACAGGGCCCTACATACATCCTTCTAAAATTTCCAAGATATTTTAAACAAAATTAAACCCAATAACCATTCCATGAAAAATTCATACCACATTACATAGGAAAATTAAATACAAAACCAACTTGGAAAATATGCCAAGTATGCCAAAGAATCTCCTTCTTTCATTTAATTTTATCCCTTTTCTCATCTATTTTTTCCTCCATTATTTTTCATGTGCCATGTGTATGACCACATCCTTCCCTTTCTTATTTTTTTCATCCCCATTAACTTAATTCCCATCCTCTTCTCCACCATTAATGTAATATTAACTAAATCAAAAATATGCATGCCTAGATAGCTCAATAGAATTCCATATTTACTATAGTTTGCCATCATACAGTTACAGTAAACTCCATGATTTAAAAAAAATTATGTTTATCTAAATTAAATTAATGGTTAGTAATACTAATCATATTGAAAATTATTTTAAAATAATTAAAATAATCATATAATAATCATTTTATATCCTTCATAACATTGACTTAACATTATTCCCTCATCTACTTCATAAACCAACCAAACAATAAAATAAACCATAATTCACACTCTTTATACTATACCATGAAATTGATATAAAATAAGTCTATAACCATTGTATTTACATGCAAAAAATGAATAGAATAATGACTATAGCATAGAAATTAAACTATGTATTCCAAGACTTTTTTTTAATGTTATAATGCCATCCACAAAACACACTTTGAAAACACAATGATTTCCTCAAACCATTGAACAATATAGTCAATATCTAACATATATTATGAATATAAAACTTTGTTCAATCATTTAATTGAATACAAAGATATTTTAAAATAATGTTATTTATATCTTTAGACATTTGATTTAAACATATATATTATAATAATAATCTTTAGTTATTATTATCTAAATATTAAAGATCAAATAAAAATTATGGAATAAATCATTACATCATAATGTTATACTATACATCCATACTTAATAAGTAATTAAGATAATTAAAACATATATGAATTCACTCATTTAACCAAGAAATTATGTTAAACAAGATAAGGTATGTATGATCACTAAATTAGCAAAATCACTCAAACAAATCAACATGATCATTAATAGCAACTAGATTATTGAAAACATAAAAGATCATAATAGTCATTCAAATGTAGAACAAATCATACTATAGTTATCTTTCAAACAATTAATCACATAATCATGAAATACAAATGTGGTGTATGCAAGGATTTTTAGATTTTTTCTATGTCATCCCCCAATGTATCCATTTAAACCACCCTCTTCAATGATGCTCCCCCTCTATCACACTTTAAGGGAAGAATTTGTCCTGCATCCACCTCAAAACAATGAAGCTAGTTTTCCTGAAAAATCATTATATCCATAAAATAATGTGGTATAATTAACAAACATGATCACAATGTATATAATATAAATTAATGCTAACTCATAATAATTTATCATGTAAATTAAGTAACACATAACTATTCCATAATCAACATATGTCATAAAGATTAATCAAATATTAGTTATTTAATTAATCAACCATAATAATCCATGGATCAAACATGTTAATAATCTTAGAGAGAAACTAGGATGTGACACTTAAATCACTAATTATTGGCTATTCCATCCACTACTATCTCAGTATAATCCTTCAAGTGGAGGATATTAATGTAGATGTAGGTTAGAGTTATTTTAGTTCTTAGTTTAAATTGCTTATATTATCTATTTATTTTTGTTTTGTGTTTATTTCTTGTTTTTTCTTATTTCTTATTTTGGTTATGTTCCTTTACTCCCCATGTTTTCACCTTTTACTTTTTTCCCCCACAAATCATATAACTACACCCTAGAAATGGAAGACCATTCCCATAATAAGGTCAAGAAAAAAACATGCACTAGAAATGAGATAAGACTAATTCTAAGCATTGGTCAACATATCCTTGGATTTAGTATTTTCAAATGTATTCCATGCAATGAAGATGCTCTTCATGGAGTAGAGACATGGAAAGTGAATTTTATCATTGAATAATTAGATATATAGAGAAACTTCTTTCACAATGGCTAGTAATAAAGAGGACATTAATTTTAGATTGAGTAGATGAATTGAGAAATTTTCTATTTAAAATAAGAGGTCATCACCACACTTAAAATAACATCAAATGGTTAATATAAATTCACTAAATAAGAAAATAGTCCCTTTTAGTGTTTAAAAGCTAAGTAAATTATTTAACATGGTTGAATGTATTCCAAGCCCTCACAAATCAAAAATAAATAAAACATTAAATCTAAACAAAGTTCATAATTTCAAAAAAATATCAAATTATCTTATTAATAAAGGGTTAATTAGGCAAATATTAGTCTTAATTTTTGACCCATACTATAAATAGTTATTAAACTATCATGATGGGACAAAGGGAAATAAAAACACATGGGTCAAAATGTCCCCATTGATTTTAGGACTATACTAGTCAGTCCAAGGGTCAAGAAGTTATAAGATTTAATCTAAGAGAAACAACTAATAGCACCAAAGGTTCAACGAGTCTGTTGTTAATATAATGTATAATACATGTTGTTTACTTGATTAAAATGATAAATAATTGAGTGATTTTTCACTAAATTTAATTTAAATATCTAATCTAAGGCAAGATATAATCCAACAAAAATATGAAAAGGAGAGAAGGTAGGGAAAAAAAGAGAGGGTTTATTTGATCTAATCAAACTTCTTGATACCAAAGATCTAACAATATGTCTGACCATAATTATACCATTGTGCTCCTGGTATAGAAATTTCACAAATGTGATCTACTCAATGGGCAAGATTTTAAGGACAAGTGTGAAATCCATTTATTCATTAAATCCATTCTAAAAAAAACTAATTGTAGTTTATAGTTGTTTCACATAATGATTGAGAGGTATAAATAAAACATGAAAGGACTAAATAAACTAGTTATGATAGGTAGTATATAGCATAACTAATACAATCATATACAACCAAGTGATTAACAATCCTAACATAAATTAACTAGCTAAATCAAAAGACTATAGACATTAAATAATTAAAACATAATAAAATATATATTCAACATTATAAAAACATTCTATGACAATCAATATCTCAAGTCAGATAATTTAGTCAAAACACAAAAGGAAAGTTAGGTGCAATCCTATCACAATTATAATAACACTTTAATGCCTTTAATGCCAACCAACCCTTAGTATATAATCTAGGAAAAAAATAAAGAAAGGTAGATGAAATCCTAGCACAATTATTGTAAATCCTTGGCACCTAAAACTATCACCCTTTTATAATGGTAATACAACCTCTTTAAATAGATAATTCATAAATTTCATGGCCTTGTCTTCTAGTTCATCTTAATAACAAGGTGGTTTTAAATTTTTAATGATAATTTGTAATTGAAATTATGAATCATGATTTCATGATAGATTTGAATTTGTACCCCTTCTAAAGTTTAATCATGCATATTTAAAGTGAATATTAATCATTTAGCTCCTCTTTATCTTATATGGACCTTTGTAATTTGATATTCCACCATTAATTTGAATGCAAAACCCATTCAAAGACTTAACATCCTTGATGGCTAGATAGACCATCAACTTTGGTTCTTAGGCCTCCTTGATGACTTGGCATGTCTATATGGTCATTGATGTTCAATTTTATCCACTCAGCCAATTCTATTTACATTTTATTTTATATCTATTTCCCACCTCTTTTATGTCTTTCGATACTATATAGAGTACTCTAGGGTAGTACATCACCTACATGACACCATGTGGTGGAATATCAATCTCCTAGAGGGTTTATTAGTGTATATATGGACTCGAGACTATAGATAAATGGGATGTGACCATATTATGTAATCCTAAAAACCCACTCTCTTGTAGGGTCTACTGATGTACAAACAACCTTGAGATAATAGTTCATTGGTATGATGCCACATGGTGAAATCCCATTAACCTACTCACCTAGAGGGTATCTAAATCATTTAAGTCCCACATAGTTGAGGAAAGATACCATGTGGCTCTAATAATAACTTGAATAAATATATAAGTCCTAAGGAATATTTTATGGATGGGTCAGACTATTAGGAGCTACAAAATATTGGCATATGGTGATAGGAATAAAGTGGACACCTACATGCACAAAACAAAGGCACAAACAAAAATTTTCAATTATTAAAAATCTAATGGCTAAGTTATTAAAAATTAAAGGCTAAGTATTCAAAATAAAGGAAATAATTTGGATGAACTTAACAAAGAGAAAGACATTTTAAATGAACTTAAATCCTAACTTTGATGAATTAAAAGAAACTTTTATCCATTATTTTTAAATTGACTATCTAAGAAGTGAAACCATATGATCACTTAGTTAATTACTCTAGAATTAAGTAGAAATTGATTAAATTTATCAATAAAAGATTCCAAAAAACTCCAAAATATCAAGATAACTTGCCTAGATCTAAGGTGAAATGACTTGAAGGGGGGAAACTTGTTGCATTTCCACAATAGGATTCAGACCAAGACTTAATAGATCTAAGTAAATTAAAATATTTAAATAAATGCATCCTTAGATGGGAATTTAGACAAATTACAATAATGAATAATTAATTAACATGCTTGGTTAATATAAATTAACAATTTAGAAAATAAAAATTCACATCTAAGAACCTACAAACCAGAGACAAAATTTAAACAAGAGGGTCACCATATGAGGAATTGAAGATGGGGCATGTTATACTCGACAAAAAATTCCATCATATGATTTCAAACCTAGATGGAAATGAAGTAAATATTGGAGGGGAACACAATTTATCTATGTTGGGGTTATATACACCTAGCTAGTAGAAGAGTAATGTTTAATCCTTCCCCTCCTAAACCAATTTAATTAAAAGAGGAGATACCTTTTAGGAGCTATACACACTTAAGTCACCTTTAAACTTGGTCATGGATTCAAATGTATATAATAGAAAAAAAATACTCATCACACAAAATGATCTATTGAAGGAATTAGATCCAAATATTTTATATGCTAAAGTAACCTTAAGTGTTTTTTTTTCTTCTAGTTATATTGAAATAAGTTCCATCTACTTAACTAATTTTTCAATAAGGAAGGTCCATAGTCTAGGTTTTAAACACTATTCAAGATTTTCCCTGTAAAGTCACCATTTGTTATGACCAACATGTCCCTATTTTAGAGGAAAAGGGGATATTTGCATACCCAAAAATTCAAAAATTCTTTGCCATATACCAATCCCAGTCTGATCCTTAAGATTTTTCATAGCCCTGATAATAGACCACTTATATTTAAGCATCTTTCATAGTTAGTCATCTTTAATACCTTGATCCCATTTCATTCTTTAAGTGTTTCCATTCTTAGTTTCTTTCTGGGGTGCTATCTATTTCTTATAGGATTTACATGCACAAGATTCTCCCAGAGTCTCAGTCCTAGAGATACAATCCTAGAGTCTAAGTTCACATTCTAACAAAATCATTTTGGATAATAGGTAAGTGTACATTTTCTTATGAGATTATTTTAAATGACTTATAATTTTTGTGTTTCTTGGTAGCTCCCAGATGTGTCAAAGTTATTAAAGCATTGGGAGGCCCATTCTAATGAGAATGTGGCACATATATATGTGATATAATAGGTTTAAAATATATCCCAGCTCTTATAGGCTCAATACAATGAAAAAGAACCACATGTCTCCATGCTCTAGGAGATGTATAAGTTGTCAAAGGCCTAGGAGGCCTAAAATAATGAGGAGGTTACATGTGTCTCTATGCTCCTGAAGGTGTTAGAGTCTTTGGAGGCCCAACATATTTATGTGTTTCCATATGTCTCCATTCTCATAGAGGTTTCATAGTTTTTATAACACTAAGAGGCCTAATCTATTGAGGAGGATCCACATGTCTCCATTCTTCCAAAGGTTTCAGAGTTGTTAGAGCATAGGGAGGCCTAATGGAGCTATAATAAGGTATATGTTAGACCCAAACCCAATAAAAAAGTGTTTCATGTAATTTTTAAACTTAAAGGGCCAATTTATTAAGGGATAAATTTCAAAATAAATTCCACCTCACCATGCCTAGTTGGTGTAATACTTAGTGAGCTCACCACTCTCCAATTGGCATGTGTCCAAACATAATGGAATTCATAGTTCCATGAGGACTAAACTAAGCATGTGCCTAACACACTCCTCATTTTTATTATTTTGTTAAGTAAAAATAAAAAATTGATAGCTAGAGCAGTCCCATCACCATCAACCAATATAAATGAGGCAAATTTTTGAAATTTCAAATTAATGTCAAATAAGGAAATGAATAATTTAAGACTCACATTTTAAAATTATATTTTATTTAACATGACATAATCCTTAAAGGCCATAACTATATAAAATATCATATAGCTATACAAGGACCCATACGGATTGAGCACACCATTATATGTGTGTTGCACATCTAAAAAAATCTAAAATCTTTGCTTTGATTTCTATCTAGAACATAAAATATGCCCTTGATAGATTATGCACATGAAAAGGAATAAATTTATAGATATTCACCTCAACTTAAAACCCAAACTAAATCAAGATCTCTAGGACACCACTATCCTATAGGGAATCATGGCGTATAATCATTATGATGAAATCTTAAAACCATTGAAGATATAAAAGTACCTAGTATTGATGATAAACTAGAGGATGATGATGTGGAGTTTTCCATTTAATTTATATCTATTAGGGTATCAATCTTACACAAATAAACTAAAAATATTTAAGTCTTCATGTGTGTATAAATATTTGGTAACTTATTTCTCTCTTCTAAGTGTGAAATGTATATCATTTACTCATTGAACACCAAGTCAAAAATCACAAACTTATTTGGCCCTAAAATTAATAAATAATAAAATATCTTAGAGTACACAATATCCTTTGATGAGGTGTTCATATATGCCTAGGCTGAGACTTGAAACATTTATGAAATCATTAGGGACTTGGTTGATGACATAGATAAACTGGTCAACAAGGAAGACATTGATTCATATACTATTTATAAATCTTGGTAGGGAGTGAAAAATTGTATTTTATAAATTTATTATATAGGGAAAGTGATGTATTTTTCATCAATAATTTTTTGGTTCCCCTCCTCAACATTATTATGGATGGAGAAGAAGTCCTAGATTTGGGTAGAATCATTATATTCAATATCACATACAAAGTGAATGGATTTCATGATGGAGTTAATTTATATATTATTCCCTACATTTTATATGTGATTAAAACCATCTTAGACTTCAAACACATAATATTACCTCCATGGGCACCAACAGGGTTTGTGTTTCATGTAGTGTTTTCAAAAATCTACATTCACTACTTCTAGAGTCACAAAATGGACATATATGACCAATTATAACACATTATATTTCAAGGATATTAAAGGAGATACAAGATTCACCCCATCCCATTAGATTGTACTCATAATATAAAGATCATACCATGATTAGGGTGGAAGGTATTATATGACCTCTTCTATTGTTGCCTTAAATAGGCCCAATCTACCACATAGATAAGGAAATAACCTATAAATTGGATAATGTAATTTTGGTTTTATGAATAATCATAAAAAAATCCTTACCTAGCACTCCTTATGGTCATTGGTCACCATAAATACAAAATCCTATAGGTGATATAAGTAATGGTCTAGCACAAAGAATCATTCAACCTAGGCAAGGTAAAGGATAGATAGTGGTATCCTTAGGGTATTTTAAATGATAATTTAGATAGGTATTAGGCATTCCTCAACACCACATATCACCATGAAGGCAATTTAAATGATCTAATTCACCTAAACCCAAAAAATGATGTAGAGGTGATACCAAATTTAGATGCAATAAATTGATAAAAGGCCTGAACTCATTATCAATTTATGATTGAGGAAGGGTTATCTCCCACATAAACCCATCTAGTGCATCTATCCCTTCCATATAAATATCTGAAAAGACTAATTACTAAGGTCTAAACATAAGCAAAGAGGCTTTCCCAATAAATCCTATAGGGATTTCTAGTTATAACCACTACTCTATTGGCCTCGATGTCATTTCCACTCACATCAGTTCCTCAAGTAATCTAGCCCTAGGTTGTCTATTCAATTTAATTTTAGATAACTATAGAGTCCATTCACATTAAGAACCAACTTAGGTCTTCCCCAAGGTTACTTCTCAAACTACCTATGTCTCCTAAATACCCTTTATAGCTCTCTTGGGTTTCTCTATTCTAACATGACCCAAACCTATCATATTTCCATTTAACCCTATGGTAAAATCTATCCATTTTCCTTAATTTCTTATGGTTTTGACCATTTTTGGTATTTTTAATGCCTTAGTTCCTCCTATGTATACTACATCCCAATTATTTCCTTCTTCAGCCACACAGACATATTTTACACCATCAATGAGTCTCAACTCATCCCACAGGTTAGCTGAACTCTTGATCTAGATCAAAGTAATTTTACTCCTACATTATATACCCTATAGTCATAATTACCCCATCACCATCATTTATTCCTAATCTAGTGACTCTCATGACTACTAGTTCCTCTACTCCTACAACTTATAACACTTCAAATATTAGAATAAAGATTGTGTTATTTACTCCAAAATCTTGCTCATAAAACACATATGAGATTAAATTATTGGAGAGAAAACTAAAAGATAATAAAGGAATTTTATCATCAATTTTTAGGATTGATTATATATCAATCAAGGGTATGTGTTTTAGGTATGGTCTCCATGATATAACATTCTTGAAATAACTTCTAAGAGAGGTGACTACTACCAAAAGAAGCTCAATATCCTAATTGAATGGAATTCTTTCTAACTTGGCCTTGATTATGAATTGTTATTTTATTTATTTTTATGAATTTATAAAGTAAGGTAAAGGTATTTTAGTCTCAAAACAAACATAAACCAGAGGTGAAAGGAGGGAAGAAGAGAAGATCTTTGATCATGAGAATGTTAATTCTTCATGAGATGAAATATGTTGTGTTAGAGTTATACCATTGTGTACTTGGTTCAGTAGTTGTAAAAAAAATTAACCACTTAATGGGAAAGCTTCTAAGGACATGAATATGAACTCTTAACTCATAAATCCTTCACTAAATTCAAACACACCAAAGACCTATATTAAAATATACATAGATACTTAAAATCACCTTATAGTTGTAATCACATAACGTAAATATTCTACTAAAGAAAATAAAAATAACTCATAAGTGAACTAGACTAGAATTAACATGATCTAATTTCTACATTAAGTTCTAAAACAAAACATATTATCAATTATCTAAAAAAGCATGAAATCAAGACCATAAATAATGGATAATATTCATAAATAAGAAGATAAATTTAAACAAGGAAAGGATTTTTTTATAATTTTGATAGAGTTTATTTATATAAAGTGTTTTTACATTAAGTACATGTATATAGAGACCATTTCAGCTCATGGAGTACATTCAACCCAATTTTGGGTGATTATAAATATTCTATGATTTTTTGGGAAAATAGTTGAGATTCTGATAGATTTTTTAGCTTCACCATGATTTGTAGTTAGAGGACAACATTTTAAAGGAAAAATATTTGTATTTTGTGCTCCATTTATCACCTATAATTTATATCCATTTGAACATAATGTTTTGATCAATTTCCTTTATAATTAGACATAATGTTCCATAAAGACATACCCTTGACTTATTAGTCACTCGTTAAATCCTTAAAATCAATCCATATCTAAAATAAATTTCCATTATGATTTGCATCAAATTATGCATTTTCTAGGGTTAATTTTCCATTAATATACCATCCACACTTGCCTCATCTACCTAGGTAGATGGTATAATGAGTTCTCAAGTCCAATAGTCTATTGATAGGAAAACCAATTAAATTTATGATCTAGGATATTTTTTATGATGTGGCATGTTGTTTTGGACATCAAGTTTCACTTTCAAATTCCACAAAAAATATCCCTACCATATGTACTTATTTCATCCCTCCATTAACTATCCTTTCTCTTCTTTTGTTCTCCATAGGATTTATTTATTTATTTCCCTTCAAATTATTTGAGTCATGTGATTTTTCAATTTATAGCTTATTAAGGCCTTTTCAAGATAGTTTCATCATCCCTAGGTCATCAAACTCTAATACATCACCACATAGATACATATTGTGTCTTCCATATTTGTATGTTACCTTTACTACCTCTACAAACTATCAACTAATCAACTTCCATGAGCCATAAATATAAGAGATCAATATTTGGTGGTCTTCAATAATTTTACTATTTTTTTCTATATATTTCAAGTCCTGACATCCTATGATCCTACCATGTGGTATCATCATAGTATTTTAGGGTTCATGAACACTTTATAATTATTATTTCATCATTTGAGTCTTGGGATTCCATGATGATGCCATGTGGAAGCATCGTAGGCCTTCAGGGCTCAAGGCCACTTTGTCCTCATTGATTGCTATATGGACTAGCTCTCCAAGATTATGCCACATGGTGTGATATCAGAGAATTAAATATATCCAACACTTTCAATATTTTTCAAGAGGAGTTTTACTTTTCTATGGATAATGTATTGTTGTATGCTTGACATATGTTATGTTGGCTTTAAATCCTAGCAATGATGTGGTATAATTTGAATCTTTAAATTCTATACAAATGTCAAAGTATAAAACCCATTTTACAAAGGTAAAGGCATACCAATAATAATTAAATGAACAATAAATGTGATAAATATATAGAAATATTTTATTTTTAATCGATTCATTTTTATAGATGTGACAGTCTCCTGACGAGTAGAAAACATCAATTATAAGCTGAGGGACTTTGTTGACATCATTAGGTCCATGTGGTGGTCCCTCATTCACTTAGTATGTGTTCTTAGTACCAGAGTATTATTCCATATGGAATCATCCTTACTCTTTAGGGTCTATTTTGATCAAACATAATCATTACCCATGGCATGATCATGGGGATCCTAGGTTGCCTATGTTATTTTCTCCCTTCTACATCATAGGCCCCTACAAGTACTTTATCTAAGAGATAAGATGGTTTTTGAGGATTTAGGGATTAGGTGATATATTAAAAATTATTTTAGTCCCTAACTAAATATATGGAAACACATGTCAAAATATTAGGAATTCAGGAAACTCATTTACTTAGAAAATTTGTGATGATCAGGATCTGATTTAACATTAGCCATCTAATGTAATATTGAATAGTTCTAAAGGACTTTGGATAAAATAATTGGTTAATTTTACAAATTAATTAGACTAATTAATTAATTTATGTCATTTAATGGAATATTTGAGATGATTTTTTTCTCTTATAAACCTTTTATATGAGCCCTTTAACTCCAAATATATGTGATCAGGATGCATGGTAGAAAATGAATAGCTTAGGCTCGTTGGAATAATGTATGAATAAAATAATGGAAATACACTTTGATAAATTATTAATAGGTTATATTATAAATAAATATCAAATATACACCAAATTAAAAAACCCAATTTTATATAGAATAGTCTCAAATATCGATTAGAATAAAAGGCCATTTTCATAGATGAAACTAGACTAGACATTCAAACTCATCAAATTTTATTAATTTGGGATAATTACCATTATTAATATATAATTTTTTTCTATATCATATGTCATGATTTTAAACCTAGAATAAAACACTCAACTACACACAACTTTTAAAAGACCCACTCTTGTCTTTGATAGGCTGACTATAGGTAGATGCCCATCAAATTTAATCTAGTGTTTACCATCACACATCAAGTTAAAATTGTTTTATAGGCATAGGTTTTGATGTTTTATTAATAGGAATATACCCATAAAATTTATGATAATGGGTATGATTATGTTTTTAGGTCTACATGGATGAGCCTCATTCATCTGTTGGTGACCTCTAGTTCACGGGATGATGCTACAAGGCTTCATCCCATTTTTTCAAGTTTTATAAGATAGAATATAATCATTTCATGTGGAATGATCATAAGATTATAGGTTATTAATATGGTCCAATATCTCATCCAAGCCTTATAATCCTAAGATCATGCCACATGGCATGATCTTATTTCTTTAGGCCTTAAAAAAGATCTTGGTCTTTAGCTTTGGTTGTTAAGGACCAACCAAATACATTAATGCAAAGATAAAATTATGAGTAGATAGTTAGGGGATACTTGGACTTGGATAAATATATAGATCAATCCTAATATTCCATGATGGTGATACCTATCACCATATCTTGGAATCAAGGGAATTTCATAGAATTATTCATTTTGGATAAAGACTTTGGAAATAACTTGAGATGTTAATCAAAATATCAATGTTCAAAGGGATCTTGGGGAACATTTGAACCAATAACTTTCTTTTTAACAAACTGGTTATGTCAAAAGAGGCCCTAAAAAACCCAAAAATAACAATCATATAAAATTATTTTTTGTGTGAAATACAATCCAAAAGAGTCCATAATATCAAAAATTGGATAACTTATGAACCCAAACATTATAAAAATCTAACCAAGTCAACATGAGATACCATAAATCATGGTTGCAATTATTCCATGAAAACTTTTAAGAAACCCTATAATAAGTTAGATAATATTCCAAATATATAAGTCAATTCTATAAAAAAATGGATTTGAAAGAATTTTAACATGGAAAAGGAAATTTTAAACTTGGAAACATTAACTCATTTAATCTTAATATATCAAGATGAAATCTTGAATTAAACATTCTAAAATGGAAAAACATTGGAATGAATCACATTCAATCACTTGTAACTTATCATCTAGTAAACTACCCATCTAAAAGGGTAAAAATATCCAAACCACCCATAACTCCTTTAAATAAATAAGATCAAATAAATAAAACACAAACATTTAAAATATTCCTCAATATCAATTTATCAATATTAAACTTTTAGTCATATAACTATCGACATGTTATGAGAAGCAAAAACCCAAATACATTAGACTAATACAATGTCCAAAAGATTAAACTCAAATCTTAAAAAGGTTAGAAAATAAATAAGAAAGAAAGAGGAATGAATAAACCATGCTAAACTAAGAAGGTCCCCATCTGAAGAAATGGGGATGGGGCATGTTGGACATAATAGATTATAATGCCTCTATAAGTTCCACTCAAGACTCTCCCTTCAAGTGAAATGACACCACATGTGAGTATAATTATAAGGCTACTAGGTGGCCAAGGTTGATTTCACCTCAACCACCCCCTTAGCCTATAATTTCATCTACATATCCATTTTAGCCCCCCTTATGAGTTGCATAAGACCCTCAAGGATTTATATTCAACCAACTAATATATTCATTCATGTTTAACACATAGCTCCCAGACATAATTAATCCCTAGGTCTTTATGACCTTAGACCAATTGAGGTATCACATGTTCCATTGGGATCCTCTGGTACTTCATCTATTTACTCCCATATCACCTCTCCCACTCTTCACTCCATTTCACCCCTCACCTTCTTCCCTTCCTCCTCTACCCATGCCTCCACCTTCCACTTTGGTTACCACCACCCCTATTGCCTCATCTTATACTACCTTGGGTACCATGCCTAAACATAAATGGATGTGTGCCATTGAGGGTTTGGGTTCATAGTGGTAAAAAATTCTTTATCATGGGGACCCAAACATCCATATTCAATTTGATATAGACTCAGGAAAAATGAAGAGGGTTCTCACATAGACATTTACATAAGATGATGACCCTATCATCATGATGATGAGGAATATATATTATATCTCATAAAGAAGAGGAATACTATAGGATAATAAAATATTACATAGGAACCAATATCTATGATCAAGGACAGTAGTGAGATAATAGATAATTTAATGGAGGACCTTAGGGACCAAGTCAAGACCATGGAGTCTTAGGTGAGGAGCTCATTCCCAGTTGGTATGATTAACAAGGTTGATGAGGCTCTATCATAATTATTCAAATCCATCAATAAGGATACTAAGTCACATTAAAATATAAGTGTGATCTCCCAAATATCATAATAACATCTAGAGAGAATCATCTAGGTGTAAAATAAGTGTAAAAATATGATAGTGGTAATCAACAAGGACATGTTCTCAAAGCTTAATATTATGCCTCTCACTAATATGAATTTGTATCAAAACTTCATAGGGACCATGAGGACATCATTTTAATAATGTATTATGGACATTTAAGTCACCATTGATATATTGGAGAAGAGTAAGGAACAAATCCTTGAATATTTCAAGTAGGTCAGCATCATAGTCCTTTTCTATCCAGATGGCAATTTTTTCAACTTTATTGATTTTGGGGTCCACCTCAACCACTTCAAGGCAATAATGAAGATAAAAATGTAAAATACCAACATGGAGGGAGACAAATATATCCTATATTATTCCATGTAATTAACCACTAGCATAAGTTAGGTCAATGAGGTAAATGTCTCATTAAAAGACCCTCTCAAAATTCATGATATGTTGTTAACTCAGGCATAGGTGTTATTATGAAATCCACTTATAAATTTGTTTAAGTTGTATTAGGAAGGAAACTTGGTGGTGTAGGCATTTTAATCTCATTAAAATTTCCAAAATTAAATGGTAAGTGGCCCCCCATTGAGTTTGACTTGAAGTCCCTTGTGGTCCCATCTTGGGTATGTGTTATCAAGACCCTAGGACCTTTCTCTCTTCCTTATCTTTTTTTGTGGTCATATTTTTAATGATTTTATTTATAAATATTTTGGGAGATGATGTATTATACTAGGATCCCATGTTATTTTTATGTGGTCACATATAATTTCTTGAATATTTTATTGTGCATCTCATTGTAAAGGTTGATAATTTTATAAAAGAACACTAGGAAGATTAATGTAGTGGTTTTTATACATCTCACTATGTTTTATTTTCATGAATGTCTTCCAATATTCTATGGTGTAATTTGTGATATTGATCTAGAAGCTTAAGTAAGTGGATTTTTGTAATTTACGCGATAGTTAAGATGTATGAAATGTTATTCTAATTAGTTTATTTTCCCTTTGATTTCATTTAGTTCCATGTGACTCTAATTGTATATATAAATATTCTAGTAGGTGTTTATTCTTAAAAAGAGTTATTTAAATTTGACATATATCTTTTCTCTAAACTTGTTTCCCCATGTAGTTGAATTCCAAGGTCATGTGAAACTTGGCATAAAGTGATAAAACTATAGTTGGGAACATATTGAGGCCTCAATAATTGATGTTTTCTTGATGGATTAGAAACCTTTATTTTATGCCTTACCCTTACTTAATTTTAATGTTTATTTTTTTTCTATAATCTTCCCCTTATTTTAGAAAATGTGAAGTGATTTTTTTCAATTATAATCTCATTGAATTGTATCAACAAAGTCTAAAGGAACTTGGTGTTGGTGGGGAATAATAATTGAATCTTTGGTGGTAACACTGTATCTCTTGGAGATATATTCAAAAGTAATATATTTCATGGAACATAGTACTTGTAACTTGTGCCCTAGATTTTATCAATAAAAATCCTAAAAAGAGAGGATAAAATTCCCCCATGTCTCCCAATCTCCCTTAGTGCATATATCTTAATAGATATATTTAGGAACACATGATCTTATGTCAAACAATAAAGAGGTAATTGGGATTTCATAAATTAGGATATATATGACATCATCTAACCATTTTATGTATTCAACGTAAAAAAAATCTCTTTCAAATCTCCACTTGAGCCAAAGGGATAGATTGAAGAATTGATGAGTCCACCCTAAGGAAAATATTTATATCCCTATAATATTTCATTTATTTAATTAGAATATTAGATTTTGTTACTACTTTATGGATGTATGATGTATCATTGCTTATGTTCCTCCTTATACTAAATAAGTTGGTATAGATATAGGGTTTCTTAGGATTACCACTTAACACCTTAGGATGTGTAGACACCCAAATTTAGTACAAGCCCATTTTTAGTGTCATTTATTTTAACTTTACTTATATATAGTATTGATGATGAATAATTTATCTATTATCACATTTTACTTGGTTTTTCTATATTTTTTATACATTCATCTCTTTTGTTATTCATTTTTCATGTTTGTCATAGGGATCCCCAATTCTATTCTTTTGTCCTTATTAATAATTCCATTTTTTTATAGGACCAAATGCATAGGCATATCCCCAAGGATTTTATTTTCTTAGGAATAATTTTGGGAGCTTATTTTGGGTCATTTTTCATTTTAATATTAATTTTGTCCACTAGGTCTTATTTTGAGTTAGTTTTTGTTTACCAATAGGTCTCCTAACTCTAAGTTAAAACCCCAATAATTATAATTATAATATAAGTAATTTTGGATGGAACTACTCACTTTGAAAATATATTCAAATAATATATCCTATCTATATATTTTATAAATATAGATTCAATATTTTCAAATGATGAATTCACATTTGCATGCTTGTGTAAAGGGTAAAATAGGATAAATAGCATATAAACTTACATTCACACTTTTAGACATACACTAAAGTGGGAGATCCACATTAAATTTTGATCCCTATTTATAGTAATTGAAATATAGTGTAACACCCGGTAATTTAATAGGGATTGACCAAGATTAGTCCAACTCAATCCCTTTCACCTAGTACACCCCCCTATTTTAATATAAATTTGGTTTGTGTGAAATAAGATAGGTTTTTACATTGAAGGTACTCCATGTATTATTTTATATATATATATATATATATATATAATTGTGTTAAAATATCTAATTAATATGGTTGTTGGTGGTGAAATGATCAAATTTTCATCAAAGTCAATGCAAACAAGTTCATAATGAATGGACACAAGCTAGTTACATTACTGCTCACCTATACGGGTCCTATCCAATAATATTCGAAGATTATAATTTTTATCTGTCACTATTAAATTTATACTTATTTCTATTTTTAATGTTAGTCATTAGTCATAATAAACTATGACAAGTCCATGTCTAATGGACACAAATGGCCCACACTTCAATCTAGATAGTGTAGACCTATTTAGAAGTAGTTATAGATTATATTATTGTTCCCAAGTATGAAAAATCATATCCCAATTTCCACTTTTAAATATCTAAAACAATAAATATAAATCTAGACTTGAACTATGTGCATTTCTTCTTAGTGTTTTCCAAAAATAATAGTTTTCTATATTTATCTATGCCCTAAATCAGAATTGTTAAATATTATACATATTTAGAATTATTATATATATTATTTTTTACATATATTAGTTAAAACTCATTTATTTATTTATCAAAAATAGGGTAAAAAATATTGGTGAACACTTACAATTTTTTTAATCATTAACTTCTTCTTACAATTTTTTCTAGGGTTTCCATTGAATTCTTGATTTCTAGACACTCAAGAGAAAAATTATTTGATCATATGGATTCATAATTTTTTATTTCCTTTTAAAAAAATATTTTATTTTCATTTTATTTTAATTTATTTTTCTTTCTTTCTTTTCAAGTTTTCACATACTTCACGGTATATTTGATAAACCTACATTTTTTTATAGCCTTAGGAAGCCTTTGATTATTTGTTTTTGTAATGCATTGATAAGTAGTTAGCCTAAGGAATTTAATCTCAATACACCCTATAAATGAGATAGTGTAGGTATTTTATGGTGTAATCATCTATAGTCAGTGTATTTTTGTCCATGTTCATTATTTATAACTGGGTTCAATATTTTTAGATCCTTAAAAATAAACACACCTTGCTTAGTTACACATTTTAACATCCTTTATTTCTTGGTATGATTGATTGTTTGCTAGAACTACACTTGGTGTTTATCCTATTTTTTATATTGTGGGTTAAAAATATAAAATAATTTCTAAATATTAAATGCCCAATGGTTTTCATATTTTATATTTAATTAGTTTTAACAATATCACACCTTATGATTATGATAATTAATGGACTAATTATCACATTTTACAATTCATGATTATTCTATTATCAATAAATAATATGATTATGATAAATATTAGGGTGATTAAAAATATGTTTAAATTAGTGAAAATCAAGATGATTGGTATAATAATAAAGAATATATAAAAAAAGGAAAGTGAACATACTAATTTGAAATTAAAAAACCAATTTCCTCTATTCCTCCCTTATATTCCTCTTTTCATAAACAAAAACAAAAGATGCATACTGATAATGAATATATTATTTCCCTTAATGTCTCAAAATGATCCAAATGTGAATAATCAATAATTAATACACCTTGTTTACCTTTTAGTTCTATTATTGCATTACTATTTAACCATGATTTAGATTGAGGAATCCTACTTGGGTAGATAGGGCTAATAATATAGAAATGATAGGGTAGAAGGGTGAATATCATATCTATAGTAGGTGAATTAATGTGCTAAACTTAGATGTACCATATGTTAAATTTAATAAACTTAGATAGTCTATTAATGGAAATTAAAAATATGTTAGATTTAAAAATGACATAAAAGAGAGTACTTAGTTTGTTTTGATGCTAAATAAGTGTCTAGTATAAGTAGGAAGATAGTTCTAGATCAATACTCAAATTTTGGATTTAGTGCCTCTAGCTCTCTGGACACTTATGTCATCATGGGATGGTTACATCAATGCTACTATCTAGGTTCAAAGCTAGTGTTATATATGATATATCAACTAAATTATGATGCAACCACCTATATTCTTCTACATTTGGCTTGACTTTCACTATGGTTTATTCAAATCTAGGTCATGTATTATTGCTCCTAGTCAAATAATAAACCCCTAGATTTCCATATTCAATGTGAACTTGGTAAAAAATGGGTTAGTGAGAAATCAATGTTGAGTTGACATACAATGACCCTACTATGAAAGGTTACTACCAACATAGCCAATACTCTAAAATAGGGAATCAAACTCATGTAGTTATCCCCTGTGTTGGCTTATGTGTGGATCATGTAATGTGTGTAAATTAAGTACAATGGTGACCTATCTTATAACTTGGAAAATATGACCCTATCACTACTCCTTTAGTACTTCATACCTGTAGTTGGGATATTCCTTTGATTGATATTATAATAGGGTAGAATAGGAAATCTTTTGGTAACTTGAGTGTTTCTTGAGTGATCTTTTGGTCTAGTTGCTAGGTGGTGAATGAATGAGAGTTGATAATATATATATATATATATATATATATATATATATATATATATATATATATATATATATATATATATATATATATATATATATATATATATATAGTAGTGTCGACATTACTGTCCTACCCTGACATAAGTGTCCAGTGCCCTAAATTCATATAATTTTCAAATGAAACATATTAAAATGGTAGGAATAAGTAAATTAATGTGAGTTATCTCCTGATATATATATATATATATATATATATATATATATATATATATATATATATATATATATAAATGAAACATATTAAAATGGTAGGACTAAGTAAACTAATGTGAGTTATCTCCTGATATATATATATATATATATATATATATATATATATATATATATATATATATATATATATATATATATATATATCAGGAGATAACTCACATTAGTTTACTTAGTCCTACCATTTTAATATGTTTCATTTGAAAACTATATGAATTTAGGGCACTGGACACTTATGTCAGGGTAGGACAGTAATGTCGACACTACTATATATCCTTGATGTTAATGTTTAGGGAGAAAGAGACTAGGCACATGATCAGAACTTGTAGAAGTGTAAAAAATACATTTTAATCATTCTAGGAAATATGTGATGTTTGTGTCATTAATATAAGGTTATTAAAAATAAGAGATAGGCCAAGGGGCACAAGATAGAGTAGATGTGAGACTTGTGGAAGAATGGCATGTGTAGAACTAAGAGGAATAGACAAGGTTAGAATTTACCAAGTGTACAAAATTGAGGTGATATATAATCACAAAATATCATATGAATTTACCCCCTTATTCTAGTAATTAAATTTATATTTTAAAGGAAATTAATAAGTACTTGGGTGTATATGTACATTGTGTCTTTACTTAAGTTTAATTTGAGTACTTTGTTAGAGTTGAATTTGATTATTTTAATGGTGACTAACCTGAAACCAAGAACATATTATAGTTTATAATAATTGAATATAATAGTGGTCAAAGGTACATTAAATTTATTGAAATTGAAAGAGAAAGGTTTATGAGAACACTTATGTATCGTTGTAACCACCTTTCATATTGACAAGTTATTTTTCAAAATATGTATAATGGTAAAGCTCTTAAATTGAGATTAGGATAAATATTTAAAGTGAATATATCCAAGGATATCCCACGTGACTTCTAATCTCTCTCTCTCTCTCTCTCTCTATATATATATATATATATATATATATATATATATATATATATATATATATATATATATATATATATATATATATAGAGAGAGAGAGAGAGAGAGAGAGAGAGATTAGAAGTCACGTGGGCCCAAATTTGGAGAAAAAGTGACTTGCCACCTAGTTAATGAGATTAGCTCAACTGTGTAATCTAATGATACTTATAACCTAGTGAGTCTCAATGATCATGTCTAAACTCAAAACTTGTCAAGATTGAGTTACTTTATCACCTAAACCATATCAAAAGGTAAACCAACTACTTTAGTAGATTGGCTCTCTAAATTTCATAAAATTCCATGGGGTATTAATACATGCAGTAATTTTAGAATTTGAGATTGGTTTAGATTTTTCAATATTAGGCACATGTTTCATATCATATGAACCTTAGATATTTCTCATGCTAAAAATATGAATAATAATGGTGTCATATATAGAATTCTGTCATAACTATGAATTTGAATCATAAAACTATGTCCTCTAGCCAATTCAAAAAATTGTTTAATTATAGAGGACATGTTTCCAAAGTATGCCCCAACTATATATGGAGCAATTTGAAACTAATATATGTACTGATGTGGAGGAATTATTTCTGAACCATGCCCCCACTAAAAATTGGAGATGACAAATACTGAGTAGGTGTGGAGAACATGCTTCCAAATCATGCCCCCACTAAATCTATAAATTATAAGTACCATACTAAATGAATGTGGAGATCATGATTAAAAATCATGCCCCAATTGAATTTATGAATTATAAGTACCATACTAAATTAATGTGGAGAACATTATTCCAAAGCATTCACCTAATTAATCTAAAATTATGAATTTGTGGATTCCATGTCCATATAAAATACTTCGATTGAATATGTAAACTAGTATAAGTAATGAAAACTAGATTAATGTGGATAATATGCTTCTAGATTATTCCTCCACTATAATATATAAATTATGAATATATGTAAGCCATATCCATATGACATTCCTCCACTGATATCTGATAACTTTACAAAGTATGGAAAACATGCTTCCCAAGCATGATCCCATTAACATTATCCCCTTTAAGGTGAGATAAAATAGTATATGGAATTTACCTCATCTCAAAAGGGTAAAAATAATTTAAAATATATCAATGTAACCATGTATCATATAGAAGGAACATGTCTAGGTAAATATATCATTAAAGTGCATAGAACCAATGCACTCATGTATAAGCATAAGATGCATGGTAACATATAAATATTAAGATTAAAATATCAAAAATAAAATAAGAACACACACAAGACCACCCAAAATCAATTTAAAAGGCAATAGTCCAAGGAGACTACAAATAAGGGACATGTTCAAATGCCACAAAATAAAATGGACATGATGTAGTAAAATGTCCAAAAAGTAAGGAATGACATATTCAAATGTACAAGAAGGAAAACATGGGTATAGGGGTTTAATATAATGTAACATATTTAAAATTATCAATAAATCAAGAGAATAGTAATGCAAAACACTCAAGGAAGTGTGTAAAGGAAAATCATAAGCAACCAACATACCCATGTCATAGTGTCCCATGGATTTAATGTGTTATAAAAAATCATAAAATATATAGCCTATCAATTACCATATTTAATATATAATCAAGGATAATAATCATGTGTAAGTACATATTCAAGCTCAAACATGATAGTATAGAGTGATCATCGAATCATATAACCTATGTATCAAGATTGTAGAAGATGAATGCCCCCAATGTCTTAGTGACTTGTGTGCAAGGAAATCCAAATACCTATAAGTGTATTATATATATATATATATATATATATATATATATATATATATATATATATATGTATGTATGTATGAGTAAATTATATGCTAATAATAAACATAGAACTAACAAATAGATTCTAAGGAGCCATTAGAACATGTAGGTGATGAAAAATGTTTTTGGGTTTTTGAATGTTTATGATTTCTTAGATATATTTGAAGAGACAAGATCATCCTATGATTTCATCTAAAGGATGATCATAAGTATTTCCAAAATTATAACATGGTGAAATAAATTGGTGGTACTACCAAGTATCATGTATAGGTGAAATATCATTCATTATCATATATGTGATACCCAGGGTATGTATAATAGGATCATGAGGGCATGAATTATCAATAGAAGAAATATGGGTTCATGGAACCCATCTTTATGTGCTTTGTGGTTTCTATGGAATAACAATAGTAATGGGTACATGTGTAGGTTCTCTATATGTTTTAACATGGTGGGTAGTAGAATTAGGAATTTGTATCATGGTTCTTTGGTAGGTTTTATTTGGTATTCTTAGTTCACATAGTAATTTACCTTTAGTTTCTTACATTTTTTTCATAATTTATGTATGGATATGGTAAAAATTATAACTAATATTTTAATTTAATGAGATACTTGTATATTATAAATAATAAAACATTTATGATAAGCAATTGAACCCTGTAGGAAATAAGAATGATTTACTGTAATGATCATGCATTAAAGTAAATATCAATTTTATTTTTGTAGTAAACTCTATAGTAATTATAGGCATAACCAATGAATCTATAGGTACCTACTTAGAAACCCAAATTTTATGTGTAGGTACACCCCCTCCATGTGTTCCTCTATCCAATAATTTATCAACTAATGGTTGCTTAGTAGGATCAATGTGGGAATCCTCAATCTTGGTATAAGGAACACTAGGAGAAAGACTTATACTAGTAGGCATCTTATACAAAGGTTGAGGGACCATGTTTTCCTTAGAAAGATCAACATGGGAGGGTTTGACCCTATTATATGGTCCTTTATAAGAATTATGTGAATGAGTTTTGGGTGCCTCTTTTTTAAATGCAATTATTCCCTGATTTATTAATTGTGTAATATTTTTCTCAATGGGAAAACAATCATTATCTTGATGACCATTAATACCATGATAAGTGAAAAAGTGGTTTCCTTTTACCTTATCTAATATATGATGTGGGTAATGTGAATTATGAGGGAGTTTGATCAACTTTTACCCAAAAAAATCATAATATATCATATGGTCTATCTTGGTACCAATCAAACTAAAGAGGTTGGCATCTTGTGGTATTATTTGATCTAACTATGGGTGGTAATAAGAAAACATCTTCCTTTCCTTTTTTAAATACTTTCATTATTGGTGAATTTTTAGGTACCATTGATTCTTCTAAATATTTTTGAAGTGCTCTTTGATCCCTCATAACTTATTTATATGCCTTTGAAACATGAGTCTTAACATGTTTTGATATATTTACCATATATTACATTGGAGAGGATTTAAAACTAGAAAATTTTGAATAATTAAGAATTATTTCTTATAGTTTTTATTGGATTTGGATTAGTAATAATTCCAAAGTATTTAAAATAATACCTAAAGGAAGAAATAATGGAATTCTACTTTTGAGTTTCTTTGATTTATATGATTTAACCTTTAAATGAGATGCATCAAATAGACTTTGAACTATTTTTGTGTTTCCAAACATTATAAGTTTTGTAAGAGTTTCCTTAATATTTTTATTATCACTCTTGTTTTTCTATTCAAGAAAGAAAGGGTTAGAGATAAAACATTTATTTTTATTATTACATACTAGAGGGGAAGAACAACTTGGTCTAGGTGTACTTAAATCATGTAAAGAAGCCATGGGATTTTAAACACTAGTATTATTTGGAGAAGAATATAAACACTTGATTTCATCAACATTTTCATTATGATATATATTTGAAGAAAACTCAACCTCCTTTAATTAATCAATAATATAAGGGGGAGACTCACATTTAGTTGTTAAGATAACCAAAGAAGGTGGAGATGTAATAATTGGATTTTCAACATTAGGAATATTATCATTTTACATGTTTGTTGGTTCTTGAGACTCCTCATCATTTTAAAGAAAAGGAGTAGGAGAAATAGGTTCAACATAGCCAATATTAATATTATCACATTTGCATCCCTAATAAAAAAATGTCTTTATCACTAATTTGGTCATTTAGACATGCATTTACATCATTTATTCTTTCATTGTCATAGCTATAAGCAAAGGCATGGGTTTAAGCCTATTTTTTATGCTTCATAAGATCATAATATGAAATACATTTATCATTAGGTAAATTAAACCAAATATCCAAAAGATGAGACTTTTTTGGTTAAGGGTCCTTTGGATAGCCATAATGTAGGATTCCATAGTCAAAATTAGGGTTAAACATTTAATGAACTAAAATATACCATATGTTGAATTTATTAAATAAAGATAGGCTATTAAGGAAAGGTAAAAATATGATAGATATCAAAATGATATAAAATATATTAATTATCTTTTTATGATTCTAAAATAGTGTTGGATCTAGTACAAAAAGAAAATAGGTAAGAAGACAATTTTTGATCAATAGTCAAATTATAGATCTAGTTCCTTTAGTTCTTTAGACACTTCCATCATCTTGGGATAGTTTCATTGATTTTACGATATGGGTTCAACTATATTTTCATATATGTAATATCAATTTAAATTAGATGTAACCACCTAGATGCTTCTGGGTTTGGCTTCTCCTTTGCTTTGGTGCATTCAAATCTAGGTCATAAACTATCACTCTTGATGAAATGGTAAAACCCTATCTTTCCATATTTAATGTGACCTTTGGGAAAAATGGGTTAGTGTGAATATGGTGTTTAGATGACACAAAATTACCCCTCTATCAAAGAGCATTTCCTACACATCCAATACTTTATAAGAATGCCTCAGAATCCTATAGTTCTCCCTTACATGTTGGCTTGTGTGTGAATCATGCAATGTGTGTAAAGCAAGTAAAACAATGAATTATATTGTAAATTGTAAAATATGACATTGTAATTTTTCATTTTTTACTTTGGACCTCTAGTGGGTTTTTTATTTTCATTGATATCATAATAGAATAGAATAAGAAATCTTTTGGTAACTTGAGTACTTATTGAGTGATCTTTTGGTATGATTACTAGTTGGTGAATGAATGAGGGTTGATATTATATTTATATGAATCCTATTAGGATATAAATCACATTAAATTACTTTGGTTTACCATTATAATACATTTAATTTGAAAATTGGATGAATTTAGGGAACTAAACATTTATGTCAGGGTAGGACAATAATGTTGACACTACTATCTATCACAAACATTAGTGTCCAAAGAGAAGGAGAGTAAGCACAAGATAATAACTTATAGATGTGTAACATAGGTAAATTTAAGCATTTTAGGCAATATGAGATGTATGTTTCATCAATATAAGGCTAGTAAGACTAAGAGATAAGCTAAGGTGCACAAGATAAAATAGATGTGAGGGTTACATAAGCAAAGCATGTGTAAAAATAAGAGGAACAACTAGGGTCTATGTTTTCCAAGTGTATAATACCAAGGTGTTAAATAATCACAAAATATAATCTAAAATTAGATTTGAATTAATAAATATAAACTAAAAAATCATAGTAATTCCATATAAATTTAAAATGATATGAAGGAGTGTGCTAGTCATTGTATCTCTATAGAAAAGTTAAATGATATAAAGATGTGTGATATGACACATTATCCTTTAAGTATGGATAATAACATATAATATTGTGATCAAATTTTTTATCCCTTGAAATAAATAAATAATTAGGTAGCATCTCATGACACTTCATATCCCTCTCTTGAAATATCAAAAGATACTGATTTTAACTTTTAAGGGATTTATGGAGTTTAAACCCTAGGTTGTTAAAGGGTATGAGTATAATAAATCAAAAGAGATATATGTCATAAATATGATTTATAATTTGTGTAATAATTTACCTAATATGATATTTATAAAAATTCAAATGAATGATATAAATAATTACTAAGCTATAAACTGACTAACATTGATGATCTAGAGGCTTAAAAATATCATAAAATATAATTAAGGTGTCGTGAATAAGATTCAAGTGTCAAAAATCCTCATAAAAAGTAGAGAAATACATTGGATAGTAGTGCACAATAATAGTGTCATAGTGATAATTTCCTTATGTAGGGACTGATGTGAACTTTTTGGAGTAGTTGTGTTTGAGTCTAATCAGCGTATTCTTATGTGGATGAAACTTGCTTCATTAAATATGACATGTTTTGGATTTATTTATGAGCAAACCCAAAATCTCTATCTTGTTATGTTATATGAGTGGAACAAGTAACAAAAGTATGATTTTATCTAAGTAGGTATTATATCTTCAACAACCCACTATGTTGTGATTTTATTACATATGAATACCTCAAGAGGGGATCAAGCCAAATGTAGTTCTCCCAATCTAAGTACTAGTGCAAGTGTAAGTAAATGATAGTATGAGTGTTGAATTGAGTGATTTGAATTAGGATTAAGACTATAAATCTATGTATTCTAATAATAGGATGGTTTTATATGATTGTATACATAAGTAGGGAAAAATAAGGATCAATAACATTCATTGTGCACTACTTATTCTTAGCTTGTTAATGTATATTGCATCTAGTGGATAAAGGGTTAAAATTCATGTACATATACTAATATAATGTTTGTATGGAGTGTGAAATAGGTCTAACTTGACCCTAGGTGTATTAATAAATGAAAATATATCTATTGGGGTTAAAATTTAGCAATGGACACTACCACAATCCTTTGGTCACTAACACAAGTTGCTAGTACCCAAAGAACCATACAAGTGTCTAGGTGGTAAAACTTGGATCACTAGTGGCCTAGATCCCTATGGTAAGGTATATGAATGAATATAAGGTGTCTAAGGATGTGTTAAACTTGAACAAAAGCTAGATAAGGGCTGAAATAGGCCATAAGATAGGTCTAGGGCTAAGTTAGGGGTAGGGTGGTCTCAACTAACACTCATTGCACTAAAGTGACATTCTATATGACTACATTTGGCCCCCATTATTTTAAAAATGAAAAAAAGTGAAATGACCAAGATAAATGAAAAATAATTATACTTGGACTTACCTAAGAGGTAAAGGCCTTAAATTTGGGTTTGATTTTGTGAAGCATGTTCCATTGCATATCTTAAAAGTAAAACGTGGATAAATCAGTCCTTACTTAAGGAATACCAAAAAATATATAAAAATGAGTAAATATATAAAATAGAAAGGAAATGAATGTATACGCCTCATTAGGTATATGAACAAATGTAAAAACTTGGTGACATCTTCTATGTGTGTGTAACTAGGGATAAAATGGTGAATAGCTTAGACTGAGTTGATGCCTTGATCAATCCCCATGTCTGGGTGGGTCAATAACTCAATCTATTTTTGAGTCCATCATTTCCCACCCTTGATTAGTGGATCACACACTATGAATAACTTGGATTGGAATAATGGATTTTTCAACCCCTAAGTAAGTGGCTGAAGAACTCAAGTAGGTTATGAGATCATCATTGCCTACCTATGTGTAGTAGATGCATCTATGATTGAATATGTGAAATGTAACTCAAAATATGTAGGATGGACCTATGGATATTTAAAAACTCTTAAATGAAAAAAAACCAAGGGGGCTTTCAGGAAGTTGAGAATGTAGCTCAAGGACTATGCATAAATGCCAATTGTTGTAGATAAAATAAGGCATGAATTTGGTATGAAAACTTGTGGAAATGGTGTTTGAATTATAGAACATAAATAATGGCATGGATTTTTCCATTCCATTTGAGATGAGTTGGTGAAAAATTCATCATGTCTAAATAATGTGGTACACACATAACCCCAATTTTTATATTGTGCATATGGATTCTAGACTAATTTGTATAAATATATGTCTATGTCTATCTAAATGTGAAATGAGAGTGATCATGTCACATGTGATGCCACTTAAATAAGTAAACCTATTATGATTATGTGTAAAATTTAGAATAAACTTATCAAATCTGGATTTTCTTATTTCTAAGATACTAGACAATGGTGTGATTCCTTGGACATTTACACATCATGATAGTGTCCTCTATGTAGCACTAGTTTTTTCTATGCTATTTTTCTACTAAACTAACTCTAATATCTATCTGACTATTTTTCACTATTTTTTATTGATTCTGAGCTTGGTGATTATATGTCTATATGCTACAAACTATAGTCTAAGCATAATCAAATGCCCTACTCTCTATGACAAACCCCTTAATTCCCCCTCTTTTAAAGGGATTTTTTGTGCCTATGAAATAACTATCCTAAAAATAAAATCTTTGTATGATGTGTGTTAGGATGAAAACATATGATATATGTGTAATAAACAAATGTAATGTGTATACATGACATCAAAATGTAATATAATTTGAGCATAACTTAGTAATGTATGAAACATGTTATATATAGTATTTAATAGGTTGTGAAGATAGATATATAAATGTAAGAATGTTTATTAAATATATAATCTAATAATATCTTGAGTAACTACCTATGGGGATGGGGCATGATGTCCATAAAGGTACTTGAGGAGGAAGGTGAGATGGATGAGGTCCCTCACGGCATCACAAACTGAGTGTAAGTGTAACAAGAAAGAGATAAGTGTCATGCCCATGATACATACATATAAACACATGAGGCATGAAAAATAGGCCAAGGGTCCATAATACAAGGGACATGGGCACATGTTCATAAATTTGAGAAAGTAATACACATAAGGACATGTTCAAATGTCTACATATATAATAAATAAGGTACACACAAGGACATGTCCAAAGCATATACACAATGAAAGTAATTATCATAGATTCATATAAAAATTACATATTCAAATGCCCTCAAATACATGTAGAAAGAGGGAAATACAATCAAGTCTAAACTAGGAAAGCTAGAAATGAAAGTATGCACAAATATGTGGTACAACTATGTATAAGATAAATTATGTACATAAATTGAGTATATATTAGTAGTAGTCAAAAAAAAATATTAGTATAGAATGATATAACTTGGTAAAGTTGAATATATGTAGAGGATTCCCCTAATGGGTAGATGTATCAATGTTGGATCAGTGTAGCTATGTGTGCCCCCAATGGGTAAATAGTAACAACTCTAGATTTGTGTGTTGGACTAGAGTCCTATAAGAATTTGGGAACACTCAAATAAAAAAAGTGATGCATGTGTCTATGATAAAAATAACTATACTTATATAGAAAACATATGTAGTATTTGGAAAGTATAAATAATGTAAACATGAAAATGCATACAATCTAAATTTTGTATTTTTTAGAAAATATTTGAATGTTTTAGTATTATTGAATATTTTATATCATTTTGTGTCTTTTGAGTATATGTTATGTACAATAAATCATAAAATTAAATTAAATACAAGTGTAATGTGATTTATTTATGTATAAAATCTATGTATATGCATGATGTTCAATGGGTTCTTGATAAGCTAACCATCAAGTGAAGCTATAAAGTATACCTTTGGTCTAATATTTTTTATTACTAAGTAGAGGCCAGGCTAATTTGGTTTGAACTTGACTTTTATCTCTTCTTTGGCATTGATATTTCTGAGATTGCCTTTGAGGATGAGACCATTAACTTCAAATTCTCTATTATGAACATGACTATTTTAGGCCCACTAGTTCATTTTTGGTATGCTTTGATATTTTTGGTGGCTTGGATGCATGTATGATCCAACTATTTTAATTCACAAAGATGTTTTTTTATATATTTATCATATGTAATAAGCGTTTTGAGGGACCACCTTAAGGATGGGGTTTCTAATTCCAATGAGATAACTACTTTTATTCCATATACTAGTGAATAATGAGTAGATCTTGTTGGTGTGTGAATATTGGAGTGATAGGCCCATAGTGATAGATGAGTTGATTGTGCCAATAATCACCAAATTTGGTAATTATTTTGTTGAGGATACTATTAATTATCTTTTTTTTTAGATTCTACTTGACCATTACCCTTTGGGTAGTATGGAATAGAGGTGTGTTGGATATTATATTTAGCACAAAATTTCTTCGTTATTTTTTTCTTAAAATAAGTTTCGTTATTTGTAATGATGGCCTTTGGGAGGCCAAAATAAGAAATAATGTTTATCATGAGAAAATGACATATATATTCTCCTTTTATGGATTATAATGAAATGGCCTCCACCCATTTTGTAAAGTATTATGTATTTGTAATAATGAATTTGTGATCTCCTACAAATTATATAATTATCTTACTAATTAGATCAAATCCCCATAGCATGCATGGCCATGGGGATGCAATGGGTTATAATTTATGTGAAATTAAATGGTGTAGGTAACCATGTAATTGACATTTGTTTCATAATTTAGAATATTCTTGACATTAATTTTGTATAGATAGCCAAGAATATCCCTATCAAAGTAATTTGTGTGACATTGCTTTAGCACTAAAATGGCCACCACATTCTCTGTTGTGTATTTTGATGATGTCCAACTTAGCCTACTCAATTTTTAGTCATTGTAGTAGGTGTCCTTAAAAATATGGATTGAATATGTCCCTATTGATGACTATTTAGTATAGGTAATTTATTTGTAATTTTCACTTATCATTTATGGTGAAAGTATCTCATGTAATAGATTTGTGTAGAATAATTATATATATCTAGAAACCATTCATATCTTGTTTCACTACACATGGTGGCTAATAATGTTAGAGATATGAGGTTGGCATGGGATAATAATGTTTCCTATGATAAATTTATAGTGAATATATCCTATCATCATTGATTTGAATGGGGATCAATGATGTCACACTGACCATTGCATTGGTGTGATAATTATCTTTGTGATGAATGTTTTTAATAAATAAGTATTCAAATTGAGCTTGTAGACATTGAGCCATATTATTGTAGAAAATGAGACCTTATTATTTGGTTTAGTATACATATTTAACCCGATTATGAATAAGACCTTAATAGATTTTATTTATAGATCCTGAGTTGCTTTAGGGTCAAGGATAAGAGCCTCATATTAAATGATATTATTTGTACATGAAAAATTGATTTAGTAAGCAAGTGGGAATGTGTGCCCAAATCATTTGATGACAAAAAATCCTACCCTAGCACTAGATACACTTCTATACTATCAAATAACATTATCCATGTTTTAAAACTGGTATTGTAATCTATGAAGTTATCTTGAAAAATCATCGTTGATATGATTTATGTCTAATACTATTGATATTACCAATTGATCTATGATTATCTATCCCTTTACTTATTTTTTAACATAATATTTAGGTCTAATTATATGAGTAACATCACACATTTTGTGATACATATTGAGAGATGAAATTTGCACATAATAAACTTTAAAGAATTTGTTTTTGTAATAACTTGTGTGTCATTATTAATCATATAGTGAGAGATCTTTTGAGTAGTGAATACAAGTGATAAATATAGTTTTTCTATTGAAAAATAATTTCATTCATAATAAATAAGTGTACAAGTGATATAGTAAATATTTCACTCCTTATGTTGATCATCATGTTATGTTAAGAGTGTATTGAGTGCATGATCTATCATTGAGAGGTAGAAGATAAATGGCCAATCAGGGGTTGGTGGTATTAGTATAGGTGGGTTCAACAAGTATTATTTGAGTGAATTAAAGTTTTCTTGACATGTGATATACCATTAAATTTTTTATCCTTCTTAACTAATCTAGTGAATGATTGGGTCTTATTTATTAATTGTGCCATAAAATAACATATTGGTTAAATCTTACACTATAGAGATTGAAAAAACTTTTAGTTTGTAGGAGGAGGCATGTCCATCATATATTTGACATTATTTAGATCAACCTTGATGTTATTTTGGATATTATGAATTCCAAACATTTGCCAGATAAAACCCTAAAGATGAATTTCTTGGGATTTAGTCATACATTGTATTTTCTCAATCTTTCAAAAATCTACTACATGGTGTTGTCACTCTTTTGATTTTATAATCAAGTCATCAACATAGTCTACAATTGTATTATGAATGAAATCATGAAAAATATGGGTCATATTTCATTGGTATATTTATCATGTGTTCTTTAATCCAAAAAACATGAATATATGGCAGAATGTGCCCCATGGTGTGGTAAAAGAAGTGTTTTCCTAGTCTTCTTTAGTGATTTTGATTTGATTATAACTGACAAAACCATCAATGAAAGAGATAATTTTGTAGTCTATAATGGATATCACTATCATATATATGTTAGGAAGAGTAAAATAATCCTTGGGATATGATTTATTTAAGTTTATATAATCATAACAACATTAGATTTGGCCATTGGGCTTAACAACGGGGATAATGCTATCAACCCATTAGAGATGATTAACTAGTCAAATGAAATAAGCATCAAGAATCTGAGATGTCTCATAATTGAATAAAAGATTTTCCTTGGGATGCATTTTTTGATTTTTTTATAAACCATATTTGCATATGGATAGAGTGTAATCTTGTGTATTACGATTAAAGGATCAATGCCAAGTATATCAGAATAAGCCCAAGTGAAAATTTTAGGGAAGTCCTTTAAAATATATCAAATTTATGTATCTTCTTCTTTACATAAGGAGTAAACCAATAATATGATGTGAATATCAATTTTACTTCCATAGTTTAGTTCAATTATCTCTTTGTTAAGTAATGTAGATTTATCAATAGTGTAAGGTGTTATAGGGATGGTACCATCTATGTTAGGTAAAACATCATATGAACTATCTAATCACTCATGAAAGTATGTCTAGGAATTTATGGAATGAATGAACCTATTCTTATGATATAAGAAAGGGATATACTAATCCCCTAAGAAGTATAAGAGATCCTCATCATTAGCAAATTTTTCAAAATTAGGTAGATCTAGAAAAATGATATCATTAATAAGATTGGGGTAAATAATTGAAAGTGTAGAAACATGATTTACTATAATCTATACTCGTGAGATGGATGGGAAAAACACTATATGATGAGAAGCATGGTGAGAATACTTGGAATTAGATGTTTTATCCTTATATACAAGTCCTTTCCTACCTTGTTGATCATATGCCTCAATAGGATTGAAAATTCTTGATTCAAGTTTTTCAAGGCCATATCTTATGTAACCCATTTTTTTTTAAATATCTAAATGCAAATAGAGAAGTGAATATATTATCATGAGGTGTCTAAGGGAGTTATACTTGAAATATATATGGTATACTAGAGGGGTGTTGTATCAAAATTCACGTGAGGAATAAAATTATATGAAGTCTTTGTATGCTAACAATACCTGAATGGTTCTTGATCTATAGGGTATGTGTATATATTACCTTTGTAACTAAAATTTAAACACGAATGTAAAGTTGAAAAAATTGCATGCATATCATGAATCCAGGGTCTCCCAAGTAATATATTATAATTAATATCATTAATAATATCTTGACATGTTGTAGGTAGTGTTCTAGGTCCCAATGTAAGGTTTAGTTTGATTTGACCCAAAACTTTGCACATAATATTATCAAACCCTCATCTGTTCACATAATAAGGATCCAAATCCTTATCATGTATATTAAGAATATAGATAAATGAGATATTATAATTGTTCAACCTTGATCCATTATAAACTAAAACTTATCTAACACCCACCTCATTAATTTACAATGAAATATAAAGAGGAAGGTGTTGATATATGTTTAACTAAGGTTGGAAATATTATTTTTGAAATGAAATATGCTCTTCAGTCCATTTTATATTATTTATTATAGAATAAACATAATTTGGCTCTATTGTGTGAGTTATTGAGGTATGTTCATATTTTTTGTATTGAGGCATTGATGTTATCATTGATGTCAAAGTCAAAATGGATGTTAAGGTCAAGAGTTGAGGCCATGCTTGGTGGAGTGGTATAGAAGTCTTATGATATGAAAAGAAAAATTTGAAGGCAACCTTTGCATTTCTTTATTGAGAGATAATTTTAATGAAACCTATAAATTATTTTTAGGTTTATGTCATGTCAAATTCATAATCATGATGCAAGGTAAGCTATTATTTAGTACTAAGTGTCTTGAGAAGCCTAGTCTTATTATGTGAGAAAGTGCATGCATAAAGCATAGTGAAGCTTGGTGATTTATATAATTAAATAAATTATAGAGTGTATAAAACTATGTAAACTTTATAAAGAGTAAAATAATCCTTTGGAAGAGTTATAAGGTTAGTTTTGAGGTTTAGTCCTTTCATGAAGAGACCTAATGAGAAGGCTTAGGCCTAGTAGCATGATGAGATGAGTAGTATGAGACTTGTGTAAATAAGGATAGAAATGTGTGAGCATAGTATTAGTTTGTATTAAATAATTATGAAGTATTGATAAATTTACAAGAGGTTTCAAGGTGTGATCAAGGTCTAAGTATGATTGGATATTCAAGGCCTAGTATGCAAAGAGGCCTAGTGTGACCTAATGAGGGGTCAAGTTCAATTCCCAATGTGTCAAAGATAATAATAACATTTTAATATCTATGAAAGGTTTTTTAATTTATGTTTAATGAGTTTTGAGATCATATCCTGAAAGAGAAAGCATGAAAATTGGTGTTGAGATCCTCTGTGTGCACAGAATGGGGTGTTACAAACTTGACAAATATTTTCTTATGATCATTGGCATGTGAAACCTTTTCATGATATCTTGAGTAGTTCATGGAAGTTGGGAAATTTTCTTAGATTGAATTTATTTTCATTATTTTTGGATTTTAGGGGCAATCCTTTATGAATGATTGTTAAGAAGGGAAACCAGTCAAAACCCTCCTAAAACCCTCATAATGACTTGATAGGAAAGATATTATCAGTTATGGATCAGAATGGTGTTTTTGACCTAGTTTAATGTTTTTAACATGTAAATTAATCTTCCAATTTTATCTAGGTGGTTTTGGTTTGTTAAAATAATGAATATAAGCTATAGAAAACCCCTTGTTTCTACAAATTTTGATGTAGAAGGCAAAGTTGACCAGGTCAAAACATAAAACTTATTGGAGGATGATGTGTAATAGTTTTAGTTTATAACCATATAGGTTTTATATAAGGTTTTAGACCTAAAATTTTTTAAACTATTAATTGAAGTTGGCCTATCACTAAATGGGATTAATGAGGAAGATAATGAGAAAACTAGGTGGAAATGAAAATGAGATTAGGGATTAGTTTAGAGGATTAGGGATGGATAAAAATGAATGGTGTCATTTTAAATACCTATATATAATTTAACCCTTGAATATAAGTTTTGATGATTCATACAAACAATTAAAAATTTGTTTTCAAAGTGACGTATCTAACATAGTGAAGTCTATGTAGGGTGATGCGATTAGTCCATAAGACCAATATTAATACTGAACCTTATAATATATATAATATAATATATATATTATAATATGTTATATATATTATTAAGGCTAATTTAAACTCATTTTAAGTTTATACAATTGTTCACATAGGTGTTCTAAATCTTGATCTTCATGACTATGTTTTCGGAGCTACAAGTAGTTTTATGTGTATGAGTGAGAATGATGTTCCTACATCAATTTTCATAGATTTTTTGAATATAATTAACATTAAGTTTTTATTTAGGTATAATATGTTAATTTAAACACATTTTTATTCATGATAAACTCCCATTAAGGTTTGAAAAGTCAAAGGCTTTTGACTGCATTCTTATGGCTTGTGTGTAGGTTTAAGTGAGCATATGAATTTGATTAGTTTGAGGTATTTTTACCTATTTGGTGAATTATAATTAACATTATGTAATTTATTTTATATCCATGTTATTTTTTGTTTGGGTTATTTGGAAAATTTGAGTGTATACATCATATTTTCAAGATAGACTTTCTAGGAGTGAAAAGGCCTAATTACGAGTAGACCTAATTGTGTGGTTCAAGGAGTGAAATGAGATATATGGTGTTGAGGACCTAATGTGAGATTATAGAGGGTATAATTAAATAATTTATGAAAATTTTCATTCATTTTTTGAGGATCAATGTGCTCCAAGGAGGCCTAAGTGAAACGTGTTCTTAGAGAAGGCCTTATTGCATTAGGTCTCTATTAGGCACAATGATAGTTTTGGCCCTTAAATATAATGATAGACCTATGTAATTGGTGTTTAAATTGTGAAACATATTTTTTTATATATTAAAATTATGATACAATTATTGATATTTTTTTGATGATAAAGATGGGTGAGATCAAGAGTAAAGTATAAAGAGAAGGTCTAGTAAGCCTAATTTGACTGTTAGAATATTGAGGGTATGAGTGAATGATATAGAGTTTTGGAAAAAAAGGTAAAGGTATTAAATATAATAAAATATATGTGATGAATATTTAATTAATATGTAACTATATTTTTATAGGTTATGAGCAAGGTCATATAACCTAATTCTACCAAGGAAATGGCTAGTTGAGCGAGAAGGCCTAATAGGATGTTTGAGAGAGATAGAAGAGTGAGAAGGGTAAAATAAGATGGTAATATTAAATTTATTGAGAAACATGTATCTAATGATGATCAAATATTCAAGGTATTTTTTTTGTATCTGAGTTACCTAAGGGGTTTGGTGCCTCCTTTCAAGTTGGTGATTGTTAAAGGTCTAGTTGAGTTGGTACTTGACTAATGAGAGATTGGTGATCCTTGTGGGGTTGGTGAATCACTAAAAGTTTTATTAATTGCTTATAATACTATATTTTATTATATTAATAAGTTTATTTTATCCCCAAAGAGATTTTTCCACATATATTCTATGTTATTATGTTGTTTGTTTTCATATATGCTTCTGTATGCATTGTTTAATGTATGTGTGTGAATGAATGATTCATGGATGTTAAGTGAAATTTAAGTATTTTTTTAAATAAAATAATTCACACCCCATATTATTAGATATAATTATAAAATTTAGTATTAGACCATGTATTTTTAATAAGACATAATAGTCTAAATAAGATCATATTTTAGAGAAGATGTATAGTCAAACATAAGGTGGTTTTTCTACAAGCAAGGATCCATTGTTTAATGGAACCAATTATGATTTTTTGAATGTTAGTATGAGGAAATATTTTATGTTTCAAGGCCATGATGTTTATAAAATAGTCTTGGATGGATATACTACACCTCCTATTCCTCGTACATATGTAGCAAGTAAGAAGGCTAGTGACAATAATTTAAAAGCAATGAATGGTATTATGTGTGGCCTATCAGAGGCAAAAATTATGAAGGTGATGCATTGTATGTATGATAAAAAAATGTGGGAAAATTTGAAGACTATTCATGTGGGATAATCTAAGGTCAATTTTGTTAAGTTTCAAACCCATATAAGACAATTTGAAAGTCTAAAGATGAATGAAGATGAGACCATTCAAGCTTACTTGTTGAGGGTTGATGAAGTGGTAAACATCATAAGAAGCCTGGTTTAATAATTTAAATTATCTACTATTATTCAAAATGTTTTATAATATCTAACTCCCAAATTTGATTCTAAATTATCTTCTATTTAAGAGATATAAGATATAGGTAAACTAGAGATGGATGGATTTCATGTAATCCTAATAGCCTATGAGATGAGGAAAAGTGAAGGAAGACTTGTAAATAAGGAAGCTACATTTAAGGCATAAAATAATTCAAAAGAGAAGAAGACACAAGGTAATAAATTTGAAGATAATGATGAATCTAATATTGATGATGATGAGTTAATAGCTATGTTTAAAATAAATTTGAAGATAGGCTCAGGTAAATATAAAGGAAAGCCACCCTTAAATTTCTTTAATTATGGAGAGATTGGACACTTTGCCAACAAGTTCCCACATAAGCATAAGGCAAAGAATGATGAGGAAAATGATGATGATGAAAAATCCTATAGGTCTAAGAACATATGATTATAAGAAGTTTTTTAGTAATAAAAGAAGCTTTTACACCAAGGAAGATTGTAGGTCATCTAATGAGAGTGATAGAAGTGATTTTGAGAGTGACCATGAAGGTGATATTTTTGATCATATAAGGTGGAAAATAAGAGGATGAACCCTTAAAAAGAATTAAAAATAAAACCCAAAGGCATCAGTACCAAAGAGCCTCAAAATAGAAATAATAAAGCCTAATACACCAGCATAAACAACATAGATAGCAAAACAAGCCTAAAGATAGTATGTATGAGGAAATAAAGAAAAAACAACATAAATGAAACCATATCTAAGGAGAAATATTCTCCCATATTTTAGTTAAAGACTCCATAAATTCATCCAAAATTTTGAAATTCTCATCTCTATCCTCTATAGCTATAGACTCAAGATCCTGCAACATAGAAAGATTAAGTAACACAGTACGCCTGAGCATAGTGGAAATTGAGTGTTTTAGTTTCTTTACATGACCCCTCAGGGTAGTAATGTCATTCCTATAATCATCACCTTCCTCCATCTCATCCATATCTTCCTCCATAAACATCCTTCTCCCTTCATTAGCATTAAAAATAAAATCACCCACAACACCACTAGAAGAATTAGTCTATTTATTCCCATTATTACCCTCTACATCCTCAGATATCTCCTAAATTTCAAAAACCTTGGACTCATCCCCCTAGGTGGATTCTTTAGAAACACTCTCTAAATAATCAATAAGTTTGGTTTTTGGTTCAATTTTTCTAGAAATCATCCCTGACCTCCTAACACTAGAGGACAAACCCTCCTTCTTATCCTTAGTAGATAGATTAGTTTTACTACTCAATCCCATAGGAGTACTGCTAAGATTTTTAGGGGTCCCCACATCATCCTACACATTTTCTTCTTCCTCCTCCCTAATTTTACTTTTCTTTCTCTTCACACTACTTATAAGGACCTGAGTATGGGTGGTGGTACCCATGGTAGTCTCATCATTTGACAGAGAAAGGGAACCCCCTTTCATCTTATGAGAAGTAGGGGAAGGGCAAGGCTCTTCATAAATAACAGTATCATCATGTTTGGTATAAATTTCACCTCTATGAGACTAGATAGGCTTAGGTGGCTCCAGAGCAAGGTGTAAATTATATAAGAAGATAATAAGACCTTGGTGTAGGGGAATGGGTTTCTTAGAGGGTTTCTTAGCTGACTTAGCTTTAAATCTAAAAACTAAATGCTCAAGGGAAGACAAAGAATAGAATGGGAAGCTAATATGAGAATTTCATATAAAATTATTCAATAAAGGAAGATGATAATTGTATAACTTAGTAAACCTCCCCTCTAGAGTGAAGTATTTCATAAGGAGGAAACACATATCATCCCATGGCTCTGGCAGCTTGGCCCATTTGAATCCACCCTAGTAAAGAACAAGTTCTGTGCCTTCCCTAAGGAATAAATTTTGGTTGAAATGGTCCACCAATTTTGATTTCCTTTTTAGCTTGGCCCCCTTAGATGATAGGCTAGTCTCCATAGAAATAACTTTCTCCAAAACCTCAAACCCAATTCTCCCAATAGTGAATTTGTGGTTATGCCAAGTCTAAGTAAATAGGTCAAATAGATTTTCATCATAACCATTAAGCCATTACAAAAAAGGGTTGATGCAAACTTTATAGTAATGAAAGACCACAAAATTATCCTTAAAATTTTAATATTAAATTAGCTCCATTTGAATCCTATCTCCTCCCATTATAGCCTTCCAAACAAAGACACAGAACCCCCAGAACTAGAGATTCATAAAGTTATTTTTAAAGGAGAGATTAACTATTATGATAAGAAATATACACATAATATAATTAATAAGAGCCACTTTTCAAAGGACCAATTGAAGCCTACTCTTCCCATGCTCAAAAATGATTACAAGGAGATATCTATAATTAGTAGATAAGCACCTGACCTTAACACAAGGGAGTAATAAAGTAGATATGACATTGAGCAAGAAAAGTACAAAAAACATGTACTTCAAGATACACATCATCTTCTAGCAAAATTGGTAGAATAAACTATCTTTCCTAAGATGATTAGTCATCATTGACACATCATTTTTTTTCAAATTGAGTCCCTTATATTTAAAGGGATGATATTAATATGGTGCCAACAATGCCAAGTAGAAAATTGTTGACCAAAGTCTAAAAGATCATCCACAACCCCATTAACCTCTCTATAAATATGAAAGAAATCAATTTTGGGGATCCATTGTAGAAGGATATGTATGTCCACTATAATGTCTTTCAATTTCTAACCATAATTCAACACATTAGTAATAAAATCAATAATAATTTTGGAATCCCCCTGAATGTGAAATTGTATAATATTAAGTGAAATATCCAATTTTACGCCCCCCCATAGAAGAGTAGAGGCTTCAACATAATTATTGCTTTGAAGGCCTATCCCACTAGTATAGACAATAACCATGCACCCCTTGTCATCCCTGATAATCCCACCACCACTAGCCTTATCGTCTGGCTTAGATGCCCCATAAAAATTTAGTTTGAGCCAATTAGGCTTTATGGAGATACATCTGGTATTCAATCTATGGAACTATTTGAAATTATAATGAGCTAGGATTTGGTTTAGAATTCTCTAATTAGTCACAATTTGCTCCTCTTCTTGAGAAAGAGGTTTTTCCATAGTTTTGATGTGAGAATTGGTCACACTTTCCATGAGGCTCTTATAAAAGGAATGAATAACCTAAGAATTATCTCTAATAGCATCCCTAAAAATCTTGTTATTACGTTCTTTCCAAATAGTCTAAGCAAGACAGGGTAGAGTTTGGTTCCAAAGCTCAACTAGCCATAGATGAGAGAAGGAAGGATACCAGTTAGCAATGACTTCCCTTATATTAGAATTACAAACCCATTGAATTCCAAAATTCTTTAAAATAGTACTCCAAATTTCCATATCAAAAACACAATGGAGAATTAAATGAGAGATAGTTTCCTCCTTTTCAAAGCACAGAAAGCACTTGTTGACCAAGGTGAATCCCCTCCTCTGTAATTTATCTTGAGTTAGAATTTTGTTATGAACAACAACCCAAAAAAACATATTAATTTTAGGGATAATTTTATGATTCCAAACTTTCCCCCAAATATCATTGTTATGCACATTAGGGATCAATATGTGGTAAGTAGATTTAACAAAAAAACTACCTTTCTTATCTGGCCACCAATATAGCTCATCTTCCCTAGGAAAAAGAGGGATTCTGACCCCCAAAAATAAATTTTGGATAGGCCACATCCTAGGATAGAGATCAGGGTGATGGGTATAACACTCCAAAAGATTTTTCCAATCCTAATACCATTTTTATTGTGAATATAATGACAAATTTTATTCCCAAAAAATTGTGTAGCAATTCTAGTAATACCTCCATAATCACGTTGAGTAACTAGGGACTTATCATTCAACCAAATGTCTTCCTAGAAGTTAATATAAATAACATTCCCTAGTTTCCATCTAAGCCCATGCTTGAGAAGACTTCTAGACTTTAGCATTTTGTTCTAGATAATAGATCCCTTGGGAAGCCCTTCCTAATGGAGAAAATTAAAGTGGTCATTTCTATGTAGATACTTGGCTTGCATAATGTCTCCCCACTCTTTATTGTTGTGGATCAAATTCTAGTTTATTTTGGATAAGAGGGATTTATTCATATTCCTGGTATTTCTAATTTTAAGACCTCCATGAGATTTGGGAAGACAAACTTTCTCCCAACTAACCAAGGATATTCTCTATTTGTCTTCCACACCAGTCCATAAAAATTTTCTTTAAATTTGCTCCAATTTGTTAGTAATAAACTTAGGCATTTTAAAAAGAGATAGGAATTAAGTATGAATACCTTTCAATACCATTAAGGTGATGTTCTTGATGTCAATGAATTACTATTAATGGCTAAGGAAGTAAGCTATTAAAATCAAGAAGAGTATAAATGGATTGGAGGTGTTGTTGGTGATTCACATGAAGAAGAAGATGAGGTAGACTTTGATTCTAAGTTGATGAATACTCTAGAATAAATAAAAATATTAAATAATAAGAATAGGGTGATGAGGTGTCTTATCAAATATTATGAGGATCAAATCAATTTTTTTGAAACTAGACTAAGCAACAACTCCAAAGAATAAGAGGAAATAGTCAAATAGGTGGAGACTCAACTTTAGATTATGATTGATAATATAAATACCAAAGAAGAATAATGTGTAAGGTATATAAATGAAGTGAATTCCCTGAGAGATGAGTTGGATCAGGCATCAATCAAGTTTAAATCCTTTGTGAAGTTTGAAAAGACTACCAATGATCTAGATAAAAGCTTATGTATTCAAAATATTTCTTATGAAAAAATAGGTCTTAGTTTCAATGGAGATCAAAATAAGAACACTAATGAGATCAATAAGTTTAATATTAAATCAAGGAATCATGGGGTTAGAAGAATAAAGACTAACTCTATCAGGTAGCCTAATGGTATAAGGTATGTTAATCCTTTCAATGGCTTTTGTTATTCATGTAACCAATTTGGTCATAGATAAAGGCATTGTATAAGGCCCTTAAAGAATGAATATGAATGGAGTTATGAGGAAATTAATCAATTAAGAGGTATGGGTCATGGTGTGTTTCCATCAAAAGGAATAGTTTGTTTCAATTGTCAAAAGGTTGGTCATATTGCAAAGTTTTGTAAGCATGGAATCTCAAGTCAAAACAAGAAAATTGAGGCCCCTAGAGTAAAAGAAATAAGATCATATAGTGAGTGGAAACCCAAGGTAGCTAAGGATGATGACTAGTCTACATGTCCAAGAGGACTATTTGCCATGTTGGAGCATACTCAAGATGTAAAGGAATGCCAAGAATTATCTCTATTAGCTTACATTGTGAATGAAGGAGTCAAGACTAATATACCAAGTCATAATGTTGTTCAAATAAAATTAAAGAGGTCAAGCCAAAATGGCTATTCAAGCCTTAAAGGATCATGAAGGAAGTTTAGTCTAGTAAGGACATGGAGATATGGGAATCTCCTAAGTTTATGCTATTTTAGTGCCCTAAGAGAAGAGGTGACTCCATTAGGCTTCATGGAGGTATTCAATCAATGAGTAGAAGAATGAATGATGCTTGGTCTTAGGGGGAGCTTTGTGTTCCTTATTGACATTTAGATTCAAGGTTCAATCAAGAGTATGATATATGTGTGATCACAAGAGATGGGTCATAAAGAGTTTTGTATGATGACTTGATCAAACCAAGTCATAGTCATGAGAAGTGTCTGAAAATATCATGAAGACAAGGGGATCCAATCATTCTCTATGAGTAGGTATGTGAGCCTAAATCTATGTTGATTTTTTATCAAAGAGATATAAAAAAAAATTATGATAAAAGGTATGTTGTTTCAAGTCTAAGTATTAGATAGTTGTAAAGAAGATGACCCTTTCTCATTAATTTCAAAGGGGGAGAAAGTTCTAATTTATAATAAAGGTCAGTTTGAATAAGATCCATCTTGGGGAGATGTGAATGATCAACTTTGTTTAAGTTTTTTTCCATCAATGACAAAGGAGGTTATTGTTGAGGTAATTTCCTATTTTTTGTATTGAGTCATTGATGTTGTCATTAATGTCAAAGTCAAGATGGGTGTCAAGGTCAAGATTTGAGACCATGCTTGGTGGAGTGGTATAGAAGTATTATGATATGACAAGATAAATTTGAAGGAAACCTTTTTTTTCTATGTTGAGAGATAATTTTAAGGAAACCTATAAATTCTTTTGAGGTTGATGAAATGTCCAAGCTAAGATCATGATGCAAGGTAAGTTATTGTTTAGTATTAGGTGTCTTGAGAAGCTTAGTCTTGTTCTATGAGAAGGTATATGCATAGAGCATAGTGAAGCTTGGTGATTTATGTCATTATAGGCATGAGCGAGTGTATAAATTTGTGTAAAATTGAAAAAGAGGTAAAGAATCCTTTAAATGAGTTATAATGTTAGTTTTGAGGTTTAATCCTTTCATGAAGAGATGTAGTGAGAAGGCTTAGGCCTAGTAGAATGATGATATGAGAAGTATGAGACTTTTGTAAATAAGGTTGGAAGTGTGTGAGTATATTATGAGTTTTTATGACATGAGGATGAGGTATTAATAATTATACAAGAGGTTTCAATGTGTGATCAAGCTCTAAGTATGACTGGCAATTCAAGGCCTAACATGTAAAGAGACCTAGTGTGACCTATTGAGGGGTCAAGTTTAGTTCCCAAGGTGCCAAATATCATAAGAAAATTTTAAGAACTATGAAATACTATGTTAAGTGTGTTTACCAAGTTTTGAGGTCATTGTTGTTGGGACAAACATTCCCCCTTTTCTTATTGCTTTGTAAAATGGGGCCCTTGTTAATATTTCAAAACATTCATATCCTAACATGGTTTACATGGTATTGTTATTTATTTAATTAGGGTATCATCCACCTAGAAATGGAATGGGCCCTTGCCTGGTTAATTATGCTTTATTAACTAACCCTACTGATGATAAATCTTGAATGATGAGGTGTAGGTTTTATGGAGGAAGGAAAGGTTTCAGAGCAAGAAACCCTAGGGGTTCAAACTTAAATTTTTGTGGGAAAAAATATAGTGAGAATTATTCCTTTTAAAAGACCCTAAGTCTAAAATCATGACCAAGATTCCTTTATGTTTTTCCCCTTTTGAATCCCTCATAATTTTGTTAAATATTATGTCCCCCAAAGCCCTTTTCATCCTAAAAAGATTTAAAGACCTTATCAAAATTTCATCCTAAGTTCAATCCCAAAGTGCCTTCATGTTTTTTTTAACACGAATCAACATTTAGCATTCACACAAAATCCTAATTCGATGGAGTGAGATCCTCCTAAGACAAACTACATGCTAAACACTACTCATTACAAAATTTTCTATGGTATTTATTTTGACAACCTCACTCCCATCATTTGACATTCAAAAGGATGTCTTTGATGTTAGTGAGGCCTTAAAAATAATCCCCTTCCAAAATTTTATCTTTAGTCCAAAAGGGATCCATCTAAACATTAAAACTTAGGCTTATCACATTGAAACTTAGGTCATAGTGTTTTTTAAATACTATTAATATAATAATTAATCCCTCAGCCTAAGATTATGTATATTATGAATTGACTTAATGATCATGCATCTTGTAGGATCTAATGTCACACATTAATCTTGAGATACTAATCAAACAGTATGAGATCAAAAGGTTTTCTGAAGGCTGGACCAATCAAAAATAACCTCATGGATCACAATTGATGTTTCACACTTCATCACCAAGCCCAATCTGATGAACTACATCAACCCCAAAGTCCTAAGAGTACTAATAATGTGACACGTGGAATTTAGCCATTCATTTGAAGGAACCTCATGAGCTTAAAATTGATAGCCATGCTCTCATCATTTGACGTTCATGAGGACATCTTTGACGTTAGTGAGAACATCAAATTAAAACATAGTTGACCTATCAACCAATCAACTCTATCCTCATAGATTAGGATCAATGGATTTCCTTTGATTTCTAATCCTAATCTAATGGCATGAAGTAGAGGTGGAATTTTCAACTCAAGACCTCATAACCTGATGACTTGACACCTAGATAAACCACATCTAGTCATTTCTTAAGAAAACCAAAGTGTGCCACTTAGTATAACCTAGTCATTCAAGACTTGAACACCAAATAAAAATGGACTTCTATATCTTAATCAAGGGCTCACATTCATCCTTGGATCTTCATCAAATAGAGTGAAATAAAAGGATCTATTTAAAAATAAATGGCTAGTCTAAAATCAATTCCTGTGAGATGCCATGAAAAACATGCTCAGAGAGGTCTATGTAAGCACCATGTAAGCACTAAAAGGAAATCCCAAGATATAACATGTCTAAAAAAAATATTTCCATGAGTGGTGCCATCTATAAGATTTAAGGCATGAATATATTTTTGAAATCTATCACCTTCACTATTAAAGTCTCAAAAACCCTACCAAAATAGATTAAAGCCCTAAAACTTGACTAATTGAGGACCTAACTACATTAAGCAATCTTGAATTATCATCTTGAGTATCAAAGATAGTTATATTCCAAGGTAATTAAGATCATGGAAGCAACAAGTCAATAGTGTAAAGAAGAGACAAACTTGTATCTATCCATAGACCATGAAGGGAGACACATTGGGGACACCAAATTAGACACAAGAGAATTAGCTAATAGAATGAAGAATTGATCTGAGATTTTCATCACCATTGAAGATTTTTTTTCCTTTGTCATCCAGTGAGTAAAGGGTGGTCACCAAAAGGAAGTGTGATGGCCTAGTTTTAGTCCACATGATAGGTCTTCATCAATTTTATATCAAACCATAGGTACTATCCTATATTGACATCCTTGCACCCTTATTTATGGATTGTAGAATTGATAATGACTAGATTATCAAAGAATGAGAGTCAAGGAAGATTGCTTATGTTTCCCCAGTGGCCTTTAAAGGTTACTATAAACTCCATAAATCCCATATTGACCTACCCTCCATAAAAGAGTGGAATACCTAGCATAACTTAGATGTCATCCTAACACCATGGTTAATCCAAGGGACTCATGTGGCTAGAAATCATGATGGTAGGATCCCCATCATATAATTTAGGGAGGGTATCAAGATCATTATAACCTTATTGAAAAAATCCTCCAAAGTAGCCACCACCACCTATGTTGACCCTAGGTTGGTTTCTTACATATAATTCATGATATAAGAAAAGATAACTCCACCTATTGGGGAGCTATTTAGTATCCACTTAAGAAGGTAGTTTTATGGCATTAAGAAGAAGACAATTCAACAATTCACCATGATGTCCTATCTACTAGACTCATTGATGGAATCCACCCATATTATTAGTGTTAATAATTCATCCTCCCATAATAGAATCACCATCTCCCATCATTACTCTAAGCTTTATATCTTCAAGTATGGGGATCATATGCAATTCATCTATGCCTGCATATATCCCATATTGGTCCAAAGCATCATAGGATATCCTATGCCTAGGATGCACCCTATTGTCAAAATATATGTTGATCTCATGGGAGACATTTGATTTTATTTAAACTACATTGTCCTCATGATTGAGGGTACCATGACCCAACCATTTAGGTTGCCTATGTACGTTCCCCTTAAGTTGGCTGAACAAGAAATTACATATCAAATTTCCCATGGAATTGATAACACCTACAAAGAGAAGAGGAAGGGAATTCTACATACCTTCTAATTTTTTATTAAGATAACCTTAATTAGGGATTATAATCAATTGGACACTGTGTCCAGATAGAGGGATGCCTTCTACTTTCATAAGGATGAACTAAAATAATGGGACCCAAACAATAAAGTTGTCCATCACTTATAATCAAGGTAGCTAACCAAGGTGCCTTATGATCACATGGTTGGTCTTTATGACCATTTATATAATAAAGTTAAAAACATTGAAGGGGTACTTACTAAATGTAGATAGCATGGTTTTAGGCTTGAGAATATATTGTAAATGGAGGAGAAAGGAGCTAGGGAGAGATGGAAAATGAACACATTGTAGTATCATTTTTTTCCCTCCACTTAAAGTACACCTCCAAGTCAACCACCATAGCCAACACTCCAAATTAAGGAGTAGGTGAAAGAAGACAAGAATAAATGTTAGGTGAAGGCCCTTCATCATCAACCCAACCTCTAAGAACATCTCCCCCTATAAAACACATTGATATAGTTACCTTAGAACCATATGAAAGGGTGGATGAGTTCTTTAAGGAACTTGTAGAAACCTATGGATCTGACCAAGAGGGTGAGGAAGCCATAATTGAGGTGGCATAAATTGAAGGACCTCAAATAGGTGAGGAATAAAAAGGAAAAAAAGTGGCATTGGAATTGGTCCTTACCACTCAGAAGAAGAGATAAGCTGAGATGGCCCTTGTTCCTAGGTCCTCCAAAAGACCAAAGGTAACATAGACCCATCCCACCAGTGAAGTGAACTTATTTATTAATGAATTCCAAATACATGGACCTATTATCCTAGATTGGTTCATATATGTGAAATTACAAAATGTTCCATCCCACTCTCATTCATGGGAAATCACTGACACTTCAACTATGGACACCCATGATAATATTAAACCTTGGATCAAAGAGCTTGTGAAGGAGAAAAAAGAGAGGAGAATTATTGAGGCTAAAATAGAGAGTGGTAAGAGAAAAAAAGATTTTGGAGCATTAAGTGGAGCTAGGATTGAAACCCCAGAAGTAGCCAAACTCTCTGAACTAGTAGCCATAGTGCCTTTTGATTTGGATAAAATAGGGTTTGAAAGGGTGACAATAAATAAATCCACCATTGGCACCAAGGAGTTCACCTTTCAAAAGTTGGAACCTTTTGTAGGCCTAACTCCTATACAATGTCAAGTAGTAGGGGAGCATCCCATCCATTAAGAAGATGTGGTAAGTTTGTTGGTAGCCTAATTAGTAATGACATTAGCTAGAATCTATGGGATGTAACAAAGGATCACTAATCTAGAAAAGGATTAGATAGACTTGGAAGCATAGGGTATATTTTTAGTCCCTAATGATGTAATAAAGTTACTAAATAAGTCCTTATTTGACACATTTGAAGGGTTGAATGTCCTAAAGCTCAGATCAAATACCTTAAACCATAAAATTTAGAATGAACAAATATCAATCACATAATGGTAGAACTCGAGAGATTAGGTAACTAAATTGATTAATGTCCATCATACCAAGTAGGTCTAAGGTGTCAAAATCATCAAGTTAGAGCATTTGCATGCCCTCTTAGGAGTTATTAAAGACAACATACTAGATCTGAGCAATTATTGTGATTATGTCAGTAGCCTTTTGGAAGAAAACAAGATTTTAATGGCAAGGATGGAGGAGATCTTAAAGGACCTATTGCAAAGAACATCCAAGACCAATGCCACAGGCATGATGGAGGATGAGGAGTTTAGGCAAAGGGTTAGTCTCCACATATAGAGAATTAAGGAAAACTAAGATAGCATACCAAGGACAATCAAAAGGTCCTTAGTATCATCATCACATCTAAAAAGTAGATTGCATAGTCCCAATGCATCCAAGAACTCAAGACCAAGGGTCACAGGGAATTTGACACATTGGCACATCAAGAAGAGGATTGTTTGATGAATCCTACCATAGATTTTGAGCTCATCAATGAATAATACACAAAGGTAAAGAATATCCTTAGATAATGACTCAAGGGTCCCACTAATGTAGCATAAAATAATATTCTTTTGTTAAATATATGCTAGTATATTAGCATACATTTATCCTATGTCAAAATTGGCATAAAATCCTTTTGCATTGTATCTTTGTATTAAGGACAATTTTCCTTAGCTTGTATGTGGGTATTTTGAGAGGGTTAACAGGTACAATGCCTATGTTTTATATAAATAGGAGGGGATTACCATTTTGTAAAGGGAGACACTCCAAGTAATTTTTATACAAAAGAGCATTTAATACAACTATGGAATTCTAAAAAGATTATCTATATAATTCATTAAAAGCCAATATTGTCTCTTAATTACATGTTATTGTCTTAAATTCGAATGGTTCTCTACATTTTGAGATAAATTTTATATCACAAGGGTATTAATTTATGCTAATGCTATATTAATTGAAAAGATCTTAAGTATACTCCATTTTATTTTCTCTACATTTGGATGTGCATATGTTATTCAGGTTATATGAGAAAACTTCTAAAGTAAACTTGGTTCTTACTTGTGGTTTATATATCTTCTTTGAATCTTGCCTAGTTTATGATCCAATCTAAGTTTATACCATTTTAACACACACATTGGTTCATGTATTCCCAAAGTAATTAGAACTTTGTCATAATATTTGAGATGGAAATCTGCAATCACGTTCTCTTTTCTGCCATACCCTTCCTTTTTCCATTTTCTTTATCAAAACTCACCTAGTTTAAAGATAACTGTTAGTATCTATTTAGATTAACTTGTTGGCTTGGATTATTAGAAATATCCAGACCTTGTTGGCTTCCAATCACTAATTTAAATAAATATTGTGGATAGTTCTCATACTCTACTTCTATTCCACCATAGACATCATAGAATTGTCACAAATTGCAACTCATGCTTTGGATTATTTGAATCATAAAATGAGAAGTGTTAATCAACACTAAAGAGCACTTGTGAGGTAATTATAAGAATCAATAGGGAGGATCCCACTGGTGATAGAAGGAGGTATTTCTTGATAAATTGAAATAATTCTTGCATTAAATATAAAGGATTCTTAACCCTTATGAGTGATTCTTCACTCTAAGTGCAAAGATCCTTGATCTAGGTGGTTTCTCACATATATTTATGCTTTGTTAGGCAAAGATATTAGTTCTCTACAAATAAATTATCAAGTTCTAGTCAAGACAACTTCTATATTTAAGAATTCATGGAATTTGAAATTAGAATGGTTTATTTTTGTTGAAGATTGACTAATTCTTGGTAAATTTTGAGTTCATTTGAGTCATAGGTTGCAAATAATGGCTATCTTTGCATAATTCAGAACATATTTGATCTTACTTAGTCAAGTATCGATGTCCTTTGTCCCTTTACAAGCATATATTCAACAAAATAGGCTTAGTGTGTAGGTTGATTGCAGTTCCTTGAGAATTCTAAATTACTACACCATATTTTAAATAGGATCTTTAATCTTCAAGCTAGAATTGCCAAGGATCAGGACCAAATCACATTCAAAGATAAGAGAGCCCTTTCATGAGCTATAAATTCATAGGATAATGAAGAAGGATAGAGGAAGGCATAGACATTCTAAGTCTCTACCATATTCACCCTTGTAAGGGGTTCTTGCATTCAATTTTCACCCAGATCTAGAATGGATTAGAAGTTCCCCCATCAATATACTATGTGTAATTCATGACTTGCCTCATAATCCTAAAAAGTGCTTACAAGTATTTAGTCTAAATGGTGTTACAACTATAGAAGAACATGTTAAAGCTTTTAAGTCTATCTTAAAGTTATTAAATGTCATCTATGAAGATGTATCTTATAGATCATTTCCTTTTACATTCAAAGATGTTGCATATGAATGGTTTCTTAATTTACCTGCTAATTGTATTACCTCATGGAATTATTTTAACACTATCTTTATTGATCAATTTGGGAAGATCATAAGCCCCTGTGTCATTTATCACCAATTTACTACCATTAAGAGAGATGCAAATGATCCTATTATATCCTTCATTACTAGGTTCCAGAAGATGTTTAGTTAGACCATGGATCCATACAAACCTAATGAAGCTTTAGCTTTGGAAGTTTACAAAGATGCAACAAACCCCATGACTTTTATGTTTCTAAAAAGAGCTTTCCCAACTATCAACACATTAGCTCAAGATTAGTATGAAGAAGTGTTTATTAGTGACCAAATGCAACCTTAAATATAGATGGCTTATTCTATCCCAAATGTTAATCCTTAGATGCCTACATTAAACCTTTTCCCAAATAATAACCAAAATGTTCCAGCATTAAAACAACTCCCTACTTTGAATGTATTACCTACCAGCCATGTTGCCCCTAAATAGAACCTAGGTTTCTTGAGTCATCAAGTTAATAATAGATTTCACACAAATGACCAAAAGGCTTTAGTACCAATCAATGGCAATAACAAGAAATAAGTCCAAAATTTTGAGACCCCAAAGAATGAGAATGAATTTATACTAAATATGGTATAGAAGCTCAACATAGGTTTCTTACAATTATAAAGGCAAGTTGGCCATGATAATGATAACTCTAGGAGGAACTTCACTTTCCAAAAGTTCAACAGGCCTAGAAATAGATTTTAGAATGATAGTTTCTACAATAATAAATCTAATGAGCCTTCCTCTAGCAAAAAGACTATGGACATCAATCTCACTGATATTGCTTTACCAGACTATTGTAGGGTTCATGCTACCTCTAAAAATGGTGAGATTGATTACATTGTGTTTTTCAAGGCCTTTTAAGCTTTAAAAGAAGAACTTGACACCTTTAAGATAGTCTTAAACAGATATACTACTATAAGTCCTTTTAGATCTCAACCATCTGACCAAGTGCACATGGTAGAGATATTTAAATTCCATTTCCAAGAGGATAATGAGCTTGTGAATATCCATAAAGAGATTCAATCATTATATCAATTCCTAAATACATAACCTCTAAGAAATAGGGAAAAAAGTAGCAATTGACTACTTTCACTCTCCTTAATAATTATGGGACCCCTCCAGACACTACATCAAGGAATGATCCTAAGCCACCTAAGGATAGTTCTTCCAAATTTACTATTGAACCTTTAAGAAAAATTAGTTACAACATTGTGGAATTTATGAAAAATATTAAATCCAATATTACTCTACATGATCTAATTTAGATTACAGAATAATGAGATTTACTCTTGGAATCACTATCCAAGAAACTTGGGAAATCCCCTAAGAGTGATAGTGCTAATGTAACTATGAAAGTAACCAAAGTAAAGTCCCCACACTTCTTGCTTATAGTTCTGGTATTTAGGAAGAATGTCTAGAATTATCTTTTGGATTCTGGAGCCTCAACGAACATTATGCCTACCAGAATATGTGAATAACTTGGGTTAACCAAAATCAAGTTAGATAGGGTGGCTACTCAATTGGATAAATCTAGAGTAAAATTCATTGGGGAACTATTAAATGTAGATATTCAAATAGATAGTGAACCAAGGGTTAAATAAGTTATTGATATCTAAGTGGTAGATATTCCCAATGCTTACGAGTTACTCTTAAGTAGAGAATGGACTAAGGACTTGAATGGTTATATGTCCACTAATTGCTCCCACTTATGGTTACCATGGAAAGGTGTCCCAAATTAGATAAGGGTAGAGAGGGAGCCTAGGATGAGACACATGATAATATAATATAATGTTATCAATGAAAAGGTGAACTTCCTAGATTCTGACATAGGAGCTTTTAGTCTAGAAGTTACAAAGGAACATTTTTCCAAAACTCCACCTCCAATACCTAGTTTATGGAAGATGTATATGGATGGTGCTAGGTTTAAATCAAGATCAAGGGCTGGTATTATATTGATAAACCCTGCATAAAATCAATATCATGCTTCATATAGGTTACAATTCTCATGCATAAAAAATATAGTTGAGGATTAGGCTATTATCTTGGGACTACAACTCGGTATTAATCATAAATTTAAGAAACTCATTATCTATGGAGATTTTAAGTTGGTGGTCAACCAAGTAAGAAGCAAATACCAATGTAAGTTATCCTACCTAAGGAGATACAAGTTTAGAGTTTGGGATTTTATGGAATATTTTGATGCTCTCAACATATTATATATTCCCAGGGAAGAAAAAAATGCTACTGATGAGCTTTCCCCTATTGTGGCTAATCTCATGCCCAATCATGATTCCCCTTACATCAGTATCAAGATGGTACCATGTCCCTCAGTCCTTAACAGCATAAATCACTTTCAAGTTTTCAATGATGATTAGAAAATTATGGATTTCTTGACTAATTATGGAGCCTTTGAAACTCACATCATTGATGAAGATGATGAAATTTATCTTGAAAGGGAGCTTAATGGTAAAATCATCTAACTGAGTGACAATAAGATACCTAAAGGGATGATTTCATTATAAATTTTGTTTGATCATGATAAAATTATTAGGAGACATTTGGTAGCTAAAGTAAATGGTAAGGACTATCAGGCAGTTGATTCTTGTTCACATGATCAACCCCAACAAGTGAACATAGGAAAGGTTTGCACTGAAATGGAAAACATAAAAGCTAGAGAGTTGCTTACAAAAATAAGGATGTCATTGCTTGGTCCTATGAAGATCTGAAAATATTTAACCCAAGGGTTATTACTCATACTATACCCCTAAAAAAAAATTTAAAACCCTTTAGATAGAAGTAAAGACCTATTAATCTTGTCTTAAAGCCTATGATCTTTAGGGAAGTTAAGAAACTGCTAGATGTAAGGATTGTGTTTCCTATTAGGCATTCCACTTGGGTTGAAAACTTGGTCCCAATCAAAACAAAGAATGGGGAAATAAGATTATGCATAGAATTTATGAATTTGAATAGAACATCTAAAAAGGATAATTACCCTTTGCCTTCTCTTGATCAAGTCATCTAGGTTGCTTCAGGATCTGCCATGATATCCTTTTTGGATGGATTTTCTAGATATAACCAAGTGCTTGTTACTCTAAAAGATAGGATGAAAATAAATTTCACTATTAAATGGAAAATGTATATCTATAAAAGAATGCCATTTGGATTAATTAATGTAGGATCCACCTTTTAGAGGGCCATGGACCATGAATTCCAAGGTTTAGTTGGCAAGTATATCATCATTTACATGGATGATCTTACATTTTTCTCCAAGAATAGAGAGGAACACTTTATGCACCTACAACAAGTGTATGAAAGATGCAGGAGGTATGAAATATCCTTCAACCCCAACAAAAGTATCTTCTATGTCACTGAAGGAAAACTACTAGGACATGTCATTACTAAAGATGACATTTCTATAGATTATGAGAGAGTCGAATCTATCTTCAAAATTGAGCTACCCAACAGCTGAAAAGAGATGAAATCATTCTTTGGTAAAATTAACTTTGTGAGGAAGTTCATCTTAAGATTTTCTAAAATTATCAAACCTCTAAGTGATATGCTTAAGAAAGATGTTAAAATTTATTGGAATGAAGAATAAAAAAAACATTTGCTGACATAAAATAGGTAATCGATCAAGCCCCAATATTGATAAGTCCTAAATTTTTGAAGGAATTTTACTTGTATTAATTTTCTTTTGACCACACCATGGCTACTATCTTAACTCAAAAGGTTGATGGGAGTGACCACCCTATAGATTTCATGAGAACCAACTTCAAAAATGTATAGGTAATTTATTCCATGATTGATAATAAATCATATGCATTGGTAAAGATAGTAAAAAAATTTAGACACTACATTTGTAGAAACAAGGTACATGCCATCTTACCTAACCCAACCACAAAGCTTATGTTGAGCTAGAATGAGCTTGGGAAATGAAGGGGTAAGTGGATGTTACTCCTATAGGAGTATGATATTGAAATGAATATTTCCAAATTGGTGAAATGTTAGGACTTAGTCTAAATGATATCCAATACAAATCTTAAACTCCATATCATGCAAGTTAAGAAACAAAAATTCCATCTTAATGAGTAGTATGATGCCCTCATCTGCTTACTTATCAATGGTAATTGTCCTTCAGGACTCACTAGAGAGTAGAAGAGAGCATTGAGACTCAAAGAAACTCATTACCTCATCAAACATGGAGTCTTGTATAGAAATAAATTTTAAGGAATATACTTAAGATGTGCATCTAAAAAAGAGGCTTCTCAAATCATGTCTACTTTTCATGAAAAACTAAGCAGTGGAAATCCTTCAAAGAGAACCACAACTCACAAAATTCTTAGGGCTAGGTATTATTGGTCCACCATATTCAAGGATTCTCATAAACATGTGAGAGAATGCCATTATTTCCAAATATTTAGCATAGAAGAACCAAAGTTATCCATGCCTTTATAACCTATGAGAGTGGACAAACCTTTCACATAGTGGGGATTAGAATTTATGGGGGTGATCAACCCTAATTATTTCAAAGGTCATAAGTACATCATGACTACTATTGATTATTTCACAAGGTGGAATAAATTTATAGCCACCAAATAATTTAGGATAGAGGAAGTGATCAACTTCCTAAAAGAAAACATTTGCACCACATTTGGAACCCTAGTTTCCTTAGTCTGTGACATTGTATCTGCATTCATATCCCTTAAAATGACTAAATGGGCTTATGATAATGGAATCTCTCTAAATTTTGCCTCTAACCATTATCCTTAATTAAATGTAGTTTTTGAATCTAGAAACAAGAATCTCATGAAGGCCATCAAAAAGTATTTTGTAGACAAGCCTAGAACATGGCACAAACTCCTTAAGTATGCATTATGAGCTGATAGGATAAGGATTAAATAAAAACTCAAGGCTTCACCATTTATGTTGGTATATGGTCAAGATCCCATCTTTCCTTTCACTTTAAATCTCTGTACATTCACATTCATGTAAGAATACATGGAGGAAAGCCAAGAACTTGTTAAATCTAGGCTATTAGACAACATTTAGATGGAAGATGCCAGAGAAAAGACATTTACAGATTTTAGTAAGAATAAAGAAACTATGAAAATATGGTCTGAAAAAAGGTCTAATGTGAATTTATTTAGATAGGGAGACCTAGTCCTCCTTTAGGACAAGGCATCAGAGTCTAAAGGCAAACATGGCAAGTTCACACCCTTGTGGATTGTCCCATACCAAATTACAAAAATCTTAGGTAACAACACTTTCAATTTGAAAGATCTTCAAGGAGCAGAGTTTAATTTTCCCACCAATGGGAAAAATCTCAAGCACTAATTTGTCATAGCCCCACCATGGATATTCATGGAATAACATATGTAAGATTACTTATAATTAGAGGAGTTAGGCTAGTTAGTTTCCTTTCTCATTTTATTTTCCTGCTTGGCTTGTATATATTTGTTTACTTATGTGTGTCTATTCCTTCTTGTTTGCTTGTGATTTTTCCTTTTGCTTGGTTTTGTTCCTTTGTTTTAATAGAATATAGAATACTATCCTTGCTCAAAATTACTCAATATTCAAATATTTCAAGTGAAGGCATGGATCCTGCACAAGAGGACCTAAGGTTGTAATATAGTATTATGTTAAAATATAAAGACTTTTAAAAAATCACATATAAATTAGTTACCCCCAAGAATTAAAAATATTACCTAAGACCAAAACTTTGTTTTAATAAGAATCACATATGTGGAAAGAGATTTATAAAGTTAAAGTATAGGCATCTTGCACTTAAAACACATCATTGTCCAAGATGGAGGTTTCAACTAAAGGTGAGTATCCTAAGTACAATACATTTGACCAAATACTTAAACCTAGCTATCTTGGCTCCCAACCTTTGTTAAACAAAAGAGAGAGAGACTTAATGCTAAATCAAAATATACAAAAGTCAAATTTGATTTAGGTAACCTCCATCAAGGCTATGGATGCCTGGATAGCAGTGGAGCAAGGCCATGAGTGCAGCCAATGGTATCTCTATTTAGGCTATAGACACTTGGATCATAGTAAGAGCAATGCCCAAGCCTCCCCTAAATTAAGAGAAAATATTTCTAAGAGAATATCTAAATATGCTAAAAGTTAAATGTAATGGTTGGAAGGATATAAAACTAGATGTTGTTTCCCTGGAGTCTTGTGACAAATAGTAAGTGGAATCAAAGCACACACACACAACATGTTTAGGCCATGACTCAAGGATTTGAATTCTACACATTTGAAACTTGTTCCAACCTAGAATTAACTTAATTAATGATGTATGGATTAGAAGAGATAAAGGACTTATGTGTTGGTTGAAGCTAAAGTTTTTTGGTTCTAAGATATTGCTATGTTTCCCTTGTAAGTCACTATTGTTGTTGGGACCAAAATTCCCCCTTTTTTAATAATTTTCAAAATGGGGCCCTTGTTAATATTTCAAAACATTCATATCATGGCATTGTTTACATGGTATTTTTTGAATTAGGGTATCATCCACCTAGAAAGGGAATGGGCCCTTTCCTGGTTAATTATGCTTTATTAACTAACCCTATTGATGATAAATCTTGAATGATGAAGTAAAATTTTCATGAAGGCAGGGTTTTAGAGAAAGAAACCCTAGGAGTTCAAATTTAAATCTTTGTGGGATAAAATCTAGCAAGAATTAATCCTTTCAAAAGACCCTAAGTCTAAAATCATGCCTAAAGTTCTTTTATGTTCTTCCCATTTTAAATCCCTCTTGATTTCATTAAATATTATGTCTCTAAATCCCTTTTTCATCCTAATATGATTTAAAGGCCTTATCAATGTTTCATCATAAGTTCAATCCCAAAGTACCTTCATGTTTGTTCAACATGAATCAATGGTTAGCATTCACTTAGAAGCCTAATTCGACAGCGTGAGATCCTCCTAAGACAAACTATATGCTAAAAACCACTCATTAAAAAAGTTTCTATAGTATTTATTTTGACAACCTCACTCACATGATTTGACATTTGTGAGGATGTCTTTGATGTTAGTGAGGCCTTAAAAATAAGCCCCTTCCAAACTTTTATCTTTAGTCTAAAAGGGGACCATCTAAACATTAAAACTTAGGCTTATCATATTGAAACTTAGGTCATAAGATTTTTTAAATATTATTAATCTAAGAATTAATCCCTCAGCCTAAGCTTATGCACATTATGAACTGACTTAATGATCATGCATTTTACAAGATCTGACAACCCATGTTCATCTTGAGATTCTAATCCAATAGTGCAAGATCAAAAGGTTTACCAAAGGCTAGACCAATAAGAAATGACCTCACAAATCACAATTAATGGTTCATGCTTCATAATTGAGCCTAATATAATGGCCCGTGTCAACCATAAAGTCTTGAGAGCATCAAGAATGTGACATGTGATATGCTACCATTTATCTAAAGGAACCTCATGAGCTTAAAATTGATATTTGTGATCCTATCATTTGATGTTCATGAGGATGTCTTTGACATTATTAAGAACATCAAATTTAAACATAATTGACCTATCAACTAATCAACTCTAGCCTCACAAATTAGGATCAATGGATCTCACTCAATAATTGATCCTAATACAATGGCATGAAGTAGAGTTGGAATTTTCAACATAAGACCTTAGAACCTGATGGATCAACACCTAGATAAACTAAATATAGTCATTTCTTAAGAAAACTAGAGCACACCACTTAGCATAACTTGATCATTCAAGACTTGAACATCCAATCAAAATGGACTTCTAGATTTTAATCAAGGGCTCATGTTCATCCTTGGATCTTGATCCAATGGAGTGAAATAAAGAGCTATATTTAAAAATGAATTTCTAGTATTAAAAAAATTCCCATAAGATGCCATTAAAACATGCTTAGGGAGGTCTATGTAAGCACCATGTAAGCACCAAAAGGCAATGCCAAGATATGTTGCATCTAAAAAGACAATATTTGCATGAGTGGTGTCATCTATAAGATCTGAGGCATGAATATATTTATGAAAACCATCACCTTCATCATTAAATCCTTAAAAACCCTACTAGAATATCTTAAAGCCATAAAACTTGAATAATTGAGGACCTAAATAATTAGGGTCAGGGAGTATAACTGGTTGGTTAGGTATTTCCATTGCAGCTTTGTGGGTCAAGTGTTCTAATCCCCCTGGCCCCGTGGTACCGGTATTAGTCGTGTCTAGCCAGTGGCATCGGTCACGTTAAAAAGTTTACCTGGCTTTAATAAAGTGACTAATTGAGGACCTAAATACATTAAAAAATCTCTAATTATCATCCTAAGTATCAAACCTATTCATATTATAATGTAATTAAGATCATGGTAGTGGCAAGGTAATAGTGGAAGGAAGAGATAGAATTTTATCTATCCACACACCATGAAGGGAGATGTTTTAGGGACATCAAATTGGACATAGGAGCATTAGCCAATGGAATGAAAAATTAGTCTAAGATTTTATTTTCCATTGAAGAGTTGTAACCTTTATCATCTAGTGAGTAAAGGGTAGTAGTCACCAAAAGAAATTTTTATGAACTGGTTATAGTCCAAATGACAAGTCTTCATAAAGTTGCTGCCAAATTCACCCTTATTTATGGATTTTATAATTGATAATGAATGTATTATCAAAGGAGAGTCAAGGATGATTGCTTATGTTGCCCTAGTGACCTTTGAAGGCTACTATAAACTCCCAAAATCCCATATTGACCTCCCCTCAATAAAAGAGTGAACTGCCTAGCATAACTTAGATGCCATCATGAGACCATTAATTCAAAGGACTCATGTGGCTATAAATCATGATGGTATGATCCCCATCATACAATTCAAGGAAGGTATTAGGATCATTATGACCTTATTGAACAGATCCTTTAGATAAGTCACCACCACTTATGTTGACCCTAGGTGGGTTTCTTACGTATAATTCATGATAGAAGAAAAGTTGACTCCACCTATTGGGGAGATAATTAGCATCCACTTAGGAAGGTAGTTTTATGGCATTAAGAAGAAAATTTAGCAATTCACCATGATGTCATATTTTCTAGACTCATTGATGACATCTACCCATATTCTTAGTGTTAAATATTGGTCCTCTCATAGTAGAATCACTATCTCCCATCATTACTCTAAGCTTTATATCTTCAAGTATGGGGATCATATTCAATTCATTTGTGATTACATATATCCCATATTGTTCCAAAGCATCATAAGATATCCCATGCCTAGAATGCACCCTCTTGTCAAAAGATATGTTGATCTCATGGGAGACATTTGGTTTTATCCAAACTACACTATCTTTAGGATTGATGGTACCATGACCCAACCATTTAGGTTGTTTGTTTTTATTACCCTTAAGTTGGTTGAACAAGAAATTATGTATCAAATTTCCCATGGAATTGATAACACCTATAAAGAGAAGAGGAAGGGCATTCTACATCCCTTCCCATTTTTGATTGGGATAACCTTGATCAGGGACTGGAAGCAATTAGACATTGTGTCTAGATATATGGATGCCTTATAATTTTAGAAGGATGAACTAAAATAATGGGACCTAAAAAACAAAGTTGTCCCTCACTTAAAATCAAGGTAGCTAACCAAGGTGGCTTATGAGCACATGGTTGGTCTTTATGACCATTTATATACTAAAGTTGCAAACTTTGAATAGGTCCTTGGTAGATGTAGACAACATGGTTTCAATCTTGAGCACAAATTTAAAAGGTAAGAGAAACCATTTGGGGAGAGATGGAAAATGAACCCATTAAAATATCATTTATTACCCTCCACTTCAATTACACCTTTAATTCATCCACCATAGATAACATTCCAAATTCAATGAATAGGTTAAATAAGATTGGAAGAAAGGCTAGGTAAAGGCCCTTCATCATCAACCTAGCCACTAAGACCATCTCCCCCAGTAGATCACATTGATATGGTTTCCTTAGAACCATATGAAATGGTGGATGAGTTCTTTAAGGAACTTGTAGAAACCTATGGATCTGACCAAAAGGGTGAGGAAGCCACATATGAGGTGGCACAAAATTTAAGGACCTCAAATAGGTGAGTAAGATAAAGGAAAATAAGTGTCATTAGAATTGGTCCCTACCACTCAAAAGAAGAGAGAAGCTAAGATGGACCTTGTTCCTAGGTCCTCTAAAAGACAAAAAGCAACATGGAACCATCACACTAGTGAAGTGAACTTATTTGATAATGAATTCCCAATATATGCACCTATTATCTTAGACTTGTTCATATATGGTAAATTATAAAAGGTTTCATCCCACTCTCATTCATGGGCAATCACCAACACTTCAGGTGTAGAAACCCATGATAATATTAAACCTTGGATCAAAGAGCTTATAAAGGAGAAAGAATAGATGAGAATTTTTGAGGCTATAAGAGAGAGTGGTAGGAAAATTAAATATCAAGGAGAATTAATTGAAGCTAGGATTGAAACCCTAGAAGTAGCAAAAATCTCTAAATTAGTAGCCATAGTGCATTTTAATCTAGATATATAGGGTTCAAAAGGGTGACAAACAAAAAATCCACCATTGGCACCAAGGAGTTAACCTTTCAAAAGGTGGAACCTTTTTAAATACTAACTCATATATAAGAGCAAGGAGTATGGGAGCATCCCATCCATCGAGAGGATGTGGCAAGTTTGGTGGTGTCCCAATCAATAATGACCTTGGTTGGAATCCAAGGGATGCAATAAAGGATCACTAATCTAGAAAATGAGAAGAAAGACTTGGAAGCATAAGGTACATTTTTAGTCCTTGAGGATGTAAAAAAGTTACTAGATAAGTACTTCTTTGACACATTTGAAGGGTTGAAGGTCCTAAATCTCAAATCAAATACCTTGACCCATAAAATTAAGAAAGCACATATATAAATCACTCAGTGGTAGAACTCTAGAGATCAAAAAATAGAATTGATTAATGTCCATCACACCAAGAAATTCCAAGGCATCAAAATCATCAAGTTGAAGCATTTGCATGCCCTCCTAGGAGTCATTAAAGATAACATACTAGACCTGAGCAACTAGTGTGACAGTGTTAGTAACTTTTTGGAAGAAAATAAGAGTTTGATGGTAAGGATGGAGGAGATATTGAAGGACCTATTAGAAAGACCATCCAAAACCAATGCCACATTCTTGATGGAGGATGAATAGTTTAGGTAAAGGTTTTGTCTCCACATCTAGAGCATTAAGGACAACTAGGGCCAACATATCAAAGATAGTTAGAAGGTCCTTAGTATCATTATCACATCTAGAAATTAGATTGTAGAGGACTAATGCATTTAGTAACTCAAGGCCAATGATGATAAGGAATTTGACACATTAGCACGTCAAGAAGAGGACTATTTGATGAAGCCTACCATATATTTAGATCTCATCAATGAATAATACACTATGGCAAAGAACATCCTTAGATAATGACTCAGGAGTTCCACCAATGTAGCATAAAAGAATATTATTTTATAAAATATATGATAGTTTTTTAGCTTTATCCTTTGAAAAAATTGGCATAAAATCATTTTTAATTATATCTTTATACTAAGGATAGCTATCATTATCTTGCCTGTGGGTATTTTGAGAGGGTTAACTGGTACACCACCTATATTTTCTATAAATATGCAGGGATTACCATTATGTAAAGGGAGAGACTCTAATAAATTTTTATACAAAAGATAATTTAATACAACTATGGAATTCTAAAAATATTTTATATATAATTTGTTGAAATCCAATACTATCTCTCAATTGCATGTTATTGTCTTAAATTTGAATAGTTCTCTAAATTTTGTACTACATTTTCTATCATAAGGCTATTAATTTGTGCTAATTCTAGATTAACTAAAAATATCTTAAATATAATTCATTTTATTTTCTCTGTATTTGGATGTGCATATGTTATTTAGGTTATAGTAACAAACTTTAAAGTAAACTTGGTTCTTACTTATGGTTTATAAACTTTCTTTGAATCTTGCCTAGTTTGTGATGCAATCTAACTTTATATTATTTTACACCATAAATTGGTTCATGTATGCTCAAACTAATTATAACTTTATCATAATATTTTAGATATAAATCTACAATCATGTTCTCTTTTTTTCCTTACCCTTCCTTTTTCCATTTTCTTTATCAATACTTACCTAGTTTAAATATCATTGTTAATATCCATTTAAATTAACTTGTAGGATTGGATTATCCTAAAGATTTAGACCCTAGTGGCTCCCAACCACCAATTACATTTCCATACTCTACTTATATTTCACCATATACATCATAGAGTTGTCACAAATTATAACTCATGCCTTGGATTCTTTGAATCCTAAAATGAGAAGTGTTCATCAACACTGAAGAGCATTTGTGAGGTAATTAGAATCATCAAGAGGGAGGTTCCCACTAGCAATATAAGGAGGGATCACTTTATCAATTGAAATTATTCCTATATTAAATATAAAGTATTATTAACCCTTATGAGTGATTCTTCACTCTATGTGCAAAGATCCTTGATCTAGGTGGTTTCTCACATATCTTTGAGCTTTGTTAGGCAAAGATCTTAGTTCTCTACAAAGAAATGGTTAAATTATAGTCAATATGGCTTATAGATTTAATAATTAATGTTATTATAAATTAGAAGGGTTTATTTTAGTTTAATATTGATTATTATTGGTGAATATTGAGTTCATTCAAGTCACATGTTGCAAATAATGTCCATCTTTGCATAATTCAGCACATCTTTGAGCTTACTGAGTCAAAGATTTGTGTCCTTTATCTCTTTAAGAGAAAATATTCAACAAAATAGGATTAGTGTGTAGGTTTATTGTAGTTCTTTTATAATTTTAATTTATTACACCATATTTTAAACAAGATCCTTAATCTTCAAGCTAGAATTGCTAGGGATCAAGACTAGATCACATTCAGAGACAAGAGAGCCCTTGTACGAGCTAGAAACTCATAGGAGAACAAGGAAGGATAGAGGAAGGCATATAAATTATAAGTATCTACCATATTCAACCTTGCAAGGGGTTCTTAAGTTCAATTTTCACCTAGATATGGCATGTCTTGGAAGTTCCCCCATCAATGTAGTACGTGTAGTTCATGACTTGCCTTGTAATCCTAAAAAGTACTTATTAGTATTTAGTCCAATTGGTGTTACAATTGTAGAAGAAAATGTTATAACTTTTAAGGTTACCTTAATATTATTAAATTTCATCCATTAATATGTATATTTTAGATTATTTCCTTTTACATTCAAATATGATGCATATGAATGGTTCCTCAATTTACCTGATAATTATATTACCTCATGGAATAATTTTGACACTATCTTTATTGATCAATTTGGGAAGATAATAAGTCCCTATGTCATTTATCACCAATTTACTACCATTAAGAGATATGAAAATGAGGTAATTATATCTTTCAATGCTAGGTTCTAAAATATGTTTAGTTAGACCATGAATCCATACAAACCTAAAAAAGCTTTAGATTTGTAAGTTTGCAAAGATGTAGTAGACCCCATGACTTTTGTGTTTCTAAAAAGAACTTTCCTAGCTACCAACACATTAGCTCAAGCTTATTCAAAATCATTGGTTATTAGTGACCAAATGTAGCCTCAAGGACATATGGCTTATTCTATCCCAAATGTTAATCTTGAGATGCCTACATTAAACCTTTTCTCCAATAATAACCTAAATGCTCCAACATTAAACCAACTCCCTACTTTGAATGTATTACCTATTAGCCATGCTTCCCCTAATCATAACTTGGGTTTTTTGAGTTATCAAGATACTAACAGATTTCACACCAATGACCAAAAGGCTTTTGTACTGGTTAATGGCACTAATAAGAACCAAGTCTAAAATTATGAGACCCCAAAGAATGACAATGAATCTTTACTAAAGATGGTCTAGAAGCTCAGCATAGATTTATTGTAATTTTAAAATCAAGTTGGCCATGCTAATGATAACTCTGGGGAGAACTTCACTTGATAAAAGTTCAACAAGCTTGGAAATAAATTTTAGAATGATAGTTTATAAAATAATAAACATAATGAGCCTTCCTCTAGAAAAAAACCTATGGACATCAATCTCACTGATATTACTTTATCAAACTATTGTAGGGTGCATGATACCTCTAAACATTATGAGATTGATTTCATTGAGTTTTTCAAAGCCTTTGAACCTTTCTAAGAAGAACTCGACATCATTGAGATAGTCCCGAATAGAGATACTACTACAAGTCCTTCTAGATCTTAGCCATTTGAATAAGTACACATGGTAGAGACATTTCAATTTCCTTTCCAAGAGGATAATGAGCCTAAGAATATCCCTTAAGAGATTTAATCATTCCATTAATTTTTGAAGACATACCCTCTGAGAAATAGGGAACAAAATCAACAATTGACTAGTTCTACTCCTAATAATTATGGGAGCCCTCCAAACACTACATCAAAGAATGATCTTGAACCTTTAAGAAAAAATGGTTACAAAATTATGGAAGATATGAAAAATATCAAAGCCAATATTACTCTACATGAGCTAACTCAAATTATAAAATAAAGAGATTTACTCTTGAAATCACTATCCAATAGACTTGGGAAACCCCTTAAGAGCGATAGTGTTAATGTAACTATGTAAGTAACCAAAGTAGAGTCCCCACCCTTCTTGCTTATAATTAGGATATTTGGGAAGAATGTTCATAATTATTTTTTGGATTTTGGAGCCTCAACCAACATTATGCTTGTCAGAATATGTGAACAACTTGGGATGACCCCAATCAAGTCTGATAGGGTGGTTAATCAATAAGACAAATCTAGAGTCAAGGTCATTAGGGAACTATTAAATGTGCATATGTAAATATCTAGTGAACCAAGGGTTCAACAATTTATTTATATCCAAGTGGTAAATATTCCCAATGCTTATGGGTTACTCTTAAGTAGAGAATGGACTAAGGCCTTGAATGGTTATATGTCCACTAATTGCTCCCACTTATGGTTATGATGGAAAGGTGTTCTAAATCAGATAAGGGTAGAGAGGGAGACTACGATGAGATGCATGATAACATAATATAATGTAATCAATGAAAAGGTGAACTTCCTAGATTTTGACTTAGGATTTTTTACTCTAAAGTTACAAAGGAACCTTGTTCCAAAAATCCACCTCCAATGCTTGGTTTATGGAAGAAATATGTGGATGGTGCTAAGTATAAATTAGGATTAGGGTTTAGTACATATTGATAGACCCTATAGAAAATTAATATCTTGATTCCTATAGGTTACAATTATCATGCACAAAATTTTTAGCTAAGTATGAAGCTCTTATCCTAGGACTATAACTTGCTATTAGACATAAAGTTGAGGAACTCATTATCTATGAAGGTTCTAAGTTGGTGGTCAACCAAGTAAGAAACAAATACCAATGCAAGTTATCTTACATCAAGAGATATAAGTTTAGATTTTGGGATTTGATAAAATCTTTTGATGCTCTCAATGTCTTATCTTTTCCCAAAGAAGAAAAAAAAAGTTGCTATGAGCTTTCCTCTATTGTGGTTAATCGCATGCCCAATCATGGTTCCCATAACATCAGTATTGAGCTAGTACCATGTCCCTTAGTCCTTGACAAAATAAATCACTTTCATGTTTTTAATGATGATTATCAAATTATGGATTTATTGACTAATTCTAGAGCCTTTGCAGCTCACATCATTGATGAAGCTAATGAAATTTATCCTAAAAGGGAGATTAATGGTAAAATCATCCAATTGAGTGATAATAAGATACCTAAAGGGATGATATCAATGGAAAGGTTGTTTGATCATGAAATTTTTTTTGGGACACCTTTGGTACCTAAATTAAATGGCAATTACTATTAGGTATTTGATCTTGGTTCACATGATCAACCCCAACACGTGAAAATAGGAAAGGCTTGTACTAAAATGGAAAATAAAAAAGATAGAGAAATTCTTAAAAAATATAAGGATGTCATTTCTTGGTCCTATGAAGATCTAAAAATATTTCACCCAAGGGTTATTACTCATATTATCCTGCTCAAAGAAAATTTTAAACCCTTTAGATATAAGCAAAGACCTATCAATCCTATCTTAGAGCCTATGATCCTTAGGGAAGTCAAGAAATTTCTAGATGTAAGGATTGTGTTTTGTATTAGGAATTCTAATTCAGTTTCAAAGTTAGTCCCAGTTAGAAAAAAGAATGGGGAAATAAGATTATGCATAGACTTTAGAAATTTAAATAGAGCATCTAAAAATTACAATTACCCCTTACCTTCTCTTGATCAACTCATCCAGGTTGTTTCAAGATCTACCATGATGTCCTTTTTGGATGGATTTTATGGATATAACTAAGCACTTGTTACTCTAGAAGATAGGATGAAAAAAGCTTTCACTACTAAATGGGGAATGTATGCCTATAAAATAATGCCATTTGGATTAATTAATTTAGGATCCACCTTTCAAAGGGCCATGGACCATAATTTCCAAGGTCTAGTGGGAAAGTACATCATAATTTACATGGATGATCTTATAGTTTTCTCCAAGAATAGAGATGAATAATTTATGCACCTGCAACAAGTGTTTGAAATATGTAGGAGGTATGAAATATCCCTCAACCCCAATAAAAGTATCTTCTATGTCACTAAAGGAAAAATACTGGGAAATGTCATTAATAAAGATGGGATTTCCATAGATCCTGAGAGAGTGGAAGTTATCTCCAAAATTGAGCTACCCAATGGTCGAAAAGAGCTGAAATCATTCTTTAGTAAAATTAACTTTGTGAGGAAGTTCATCTCAGGCTTTGCTAAAATTTTCAAACCTTTGAATGATATGCTTAAGAAAGATGCTAAAATTTCTTGGAATTAAGAATAAAAAAGATTTTATGATATAAAAAATGCAATCAATCAAGCCCTAGCCTTGATAAGTCCCAACTTTTCAAAGGACTTTTACTTGTATGCATTTGCTTCTGACCACACCATGGCTACTATCTTAAGTCAAAAGGTTGATGAGAGTGACTATCCTATATCTTTCATGAGAACAAAATTTTTAAAATTTATAGGTAAACTATTCCATGATTGACAAGCAAGCTTATGCATTGGTAAAGGTAGTAAAAAAGTTTAGACACTACATTCTTAGAAATAAGGTACATACCATCTTACCTGACCCAACCACAAAGCTTATGTTGAGCTAGAATGAGCTTAGGGAATGAAAGGGAAAGTGTATGTCAATATTATAGGAGTATTATATTGAAATGAAGATTTAAAAATTGGTGAAATGTCAGGGCTTGGTCTAGATGATAGCCAATACCAATCCTAAACTCCATATCATGCAAGTTGAGCAACATAACTTCTAGCCTAATGAGTGTTATGACTCCCTCATCTACTTATTTATTAATGGTAATTTCCCTCTAGGACTCACTAGAGAGAAAAAGAGACCATTGAGACCAAAATCAACTCATTACCTCATAAAAAATGGATTCCTATATAGAAATAACTTTGAAGGAATCTACTTAATATGTGTGTCTAAAGAAGAGGCTTCTCAAGTCATGTCTACTTTTCATGAAAAACTAGGTAATTGACATCCTTCAAGGAGAAACATAGCTCTAAAATTCTTAGGGTTGGGTACTATTGGCCCACCATATTAAAGGATGCTCACAAAAATTTGAGAGAATTCCATTCCTATCAAATATTTAGCACAAAAGAACCAAAGGCAGCCATGGCTTTGCAACTTATGATAATGGACAAACCTTTCACATAGTGGGGATTAGACTTTATGTGGGTTATCAACCCAAATTATTATAAAGGTCACAAGTAAGTCCTAACTAGTACTAATTATTTCATAAGGTGGGTTGAAGATATAGCCACCAAATAATTTAGGATAGAGGAAGTAATAAACTTCTTGAAAGAAAACATTTACACTAGCTTTCGAACCCTAGTTTCTTTAGTCTATGACAATGGATCTACATTCATATCCATTAAAATGAATGAATAGGCTTATGATAATGGAATATCTTTGAAATTTATCTCTAACCATTATCCTCAATGAAATGGATTTTCTAAATCTAGTAACAAGAATCTCATGAAGGCCATCAAAAAGTCTATTGTAGACAAGCGTAGAACATGGCAAAAACTCCTTAAGTATACATTATGAGCTGATAGGATAATTATTAAATAGGAACTCAAGGATTCACCATTTATATTGGTATATGGTTTGTATCCCATCTTTCCTATAAATTTAAATCTCCCTACGTTCACATTCATGCAAGAATACATGGAGGAAATCCAAGAACTTGCTAATTCTAGGCTATTGGACATCATTCAAATGGAAGATTCCAAAGAAAAGGCATTTAAATATTTTAAAAATCATCAAAAAAATATGAAAATAAGGTTTTAAAAAATTTCCAGGGTGAAGGTATTCAGACAGGGAGACCTAGCCCTCATTTGGGACAAGGCATCAGAGCCTAAAGGTAAACATATCAAGTTCACACCCTCGTGGACTGGCCCATACCAAATTGAAAAAATCTTAGGCAATAACACTTTAAAATTGAAATATATTCAAGGAATAGAGTTTTCTTTGGCCACTAATGGGAAATATCTAAAGCACTACTTTGTCACAACCCCACTAGGGATCTTCATAGAATAACATCTACAAGATTACTTAGAATTAGAGTAGGTAGGCTAGTTAGTTTCCTTTCTCACTTTTTTTTCCTGCTTAGCTTTTATGTATTTGTTTTATTATGTTTGTATATTCCTTATTTTTTATTTCTATTTTGTCCTTTTGTTTAGTTGTGATCCTTTATTTTAATAAAATCTCAAAAACTGTCCTTGCTCATAATTACTCAATATTCAAATATTTCAAGTGAAGGCATGGATCCTACACAAGAGGACATAAGGATGTAATTTAGTATTATGTTACAATATAGAGACTTTAAAAAAATCACATTTAAATTATTTAGCCCCAAAGAATTTAAAGCATTACCTAAGACCAAAACTTTGTTGTACTAAAAATCACGTATGTGGAAGGAGATTTCAAAATTTAAAGCATAGGCATGCTTACACTTAAAACACATCCTTGTCTAGGATGGAGGTTTCTAATAAAGGTAAGTATCATAAGGCTAATACATTTGAGAAAATCCTTAAACCCATCTATCCTATCTTCTAGCCTTTGTTAAACAAAAAAAGAGAGACTTAATGCTAAATCAAAAGATGAAAAAGTCAAAGGTGATTTAGGCAACCTCTATTAGGGCTATGGACATCCAGTTGGTAGTGGAGAAAGGCCATGAGTGGATCCAAAGGTATCTCTATCAGGACTATAGACATCTGGCTGGCAATAGAGCAATGCCCAAGCCTCCCCTAAATTAAGAGCAATTATTTCTAAGATAATTTCTAAATATGATCAAATTTAAATGTAATGGTCAAAAGGATATGAACCTAGATGTTGTTTCCATAAAGTCTTGTGACAAATAGTAATTGTAATCAAAGCACACATATAGTATGTTTATGCCATGACTCAATGATTAAAATTCTACACATTTGAATCTTGTTCCAACTTGGAATTAACTTAAGTAATGATGTATGGATCAGAGGAGATAAAGGACTTATGTGTTGGTTTAAGCTAAAGTTTTTGGGTTCTAACATATTGTTATGTTTCCCCTATAAGTCACCATTTTTTTTGGGACCAACATTCCCCCTTTGTTATATTGCTTTGCAAAATGGGGCCCTTGTTAATATTTCAAAACATTCATATCTTTTCATGGTTTACATGGTATTATTATTTATCAAATTAGGGTATCATCCACCTAGAAAGGGAATGGGACCATGCTTGGTTAAATATGATTTATTCACTAACCCAACTAATGATAAATCTTGAATGATGAAGTGCAAGTTTCATGGAATAAGGTAGGGTTCCAAAGCAAGAAACCATAGGGGTTCAAATTTAAATTATTATGGGAGAAAATCAAGAGAGAATTAATCTTTTCAAAAGACCCTAAGTCTAAAATCATGCCTAAAGTTCTTTTATGTTCTTCCCCTTTTAAATACCTCCTGATTTCATTAAATATTATGTCCCCAAAGCCCTTTTTTATCCTAAAAATATTTAAAGACCTTATCAACATTTCATCTTAATTTCAATACCAAAGTGACTTCATGTTTGTTCAACATGAATCAATGGTTAGCATTCACTCTGAAGCCTAATCAAAAGGTACAAGATCCTCCTAAGATAAACCACATGCTAAACAACACTCATTACAAAAGTTTTTATGATATTTATTTTGATGACCTTACTCCCATCATTTGATATTCATGAGGATGTCTTTGACATTAAGAGGCCTTCAAAATAATCCCCTTCCAAAATTTTATCTTTAGTCCAAAAAGGGACCATCTAAATGTTAAAACTTAGGCTTATCACATTAAAACTTAGGTCATAGTGTTTTTTAGTACTATTAATATAAGAATTAATCCCTCAACCTAATCTTATGTATATGATGAACTGACTTAATGATCATGCATCTTATAATATCTAACAACCCATGTTCATCGTAAGATCCTAATCCAATGGTGTGAGATCAAAAGGTTTTCCAAAGGTTGGACCAATCAAAAATGACCTCATGGATCATAATCAATGGTTTGTGCTTCATCACTGAGCCCAATATGATAGCTTACATCAATCCCAAATTCCTAAGATAACTAAGAATGCAACATGTGTCATGTTTCCATTCAACTAAAGGAACCTCATGAGCTTAAAATTGATAGTCATGCTCCCATCATTTGATGTTCATGAGGATGTCTTTAATGTTAATGAGAATGTCAATTTAAACACAATTGACCTATCAACCAATCAACTCTAACCTCATAGATCAAGATCAATGAGTCTCACTCGATCACTGATCTTAATCCAATGGCATGAAGTGGAGGTGGAATTTTCAACTCAAGACCTCAGAACCTATGGCTCAACATTTGGATAAATTACATCCAGTCATTTATTAGTAAAACTAGAGTGTACCACTTGGTGTAACCAAATCATTTAGGACTTACACTTCCAATCAAAAGGGACTTACAAATATTAATCAAGGGTTCACATTAATCCTTGGATCTTGATCCAATGGATAAAAATAAAAGGCTCTATTTAAAAATAAATGGCTAGTCTAAAAACATTCTTGTGAGATGCCATGAAAACATGCTCAAGAAGGTCCACATAAACACCATGTAAGCACTAAAAGGAAATACCAAGATATGGCACATCTAAAAAGATAATATTTTCATGAGTGGTGTTATCTATAAGATCTAAGGCACAAATATATTTATGAAATCCATCACCTTCACTATTAAAGCCTTAGAAACCCTATCGAATAACTTAAAGCCCCAAAAATTGACTAATTGAGGACCTAACTACATTAAAAAAACTTGAATTATCATCCTAAGTATTAAAGCTAGTCATATTCTAAGGTAATTTAGATCATGGTAGTGGCAAGGAAATAGTGGAAGGAAGAGATATACTTGTATCTATCCATAGACCAGGAAGGGAGACAGTTTAGGGACATCAAATTAGACATAGGAGCATTAGCCAATATAATGAAGAATTAGTCTCAGATTTTCTTTACCATTGAATAGTTGTAACCTTTTTCATCTAATGAGAAAAGGGTGTCAGTCACCAAAATTAAGTTTTGTGACATGGTTGCAGTCCAAATGACAATTCTTCATCAAGCTCTTGTCAAACCAGAGGAACTACCTTATTTTGACATCCTTTCACCCTTAATATTAGATTGTAAAATTGATAATGATTGGATTATCAAAGAAAGAGAGTTAAGGAAGATTTCTTATGTTGCCTAGTGGCTTGTGAAGGCTACCATAAACTCCCCAAATGCCATATTGACCTCTCCTCCATAAAAAAATGGAGTACCCAACATAACTTAGATGTCATCCTGAGACCATGGTTAATTTAAGGGACTCATGTGGCTATAAATAATGATGGTAGGATCCCCATCATATAATTTAGGGTGGGTATAAAGATCATTATGAATTTATTGAATAGATCCTTCTGAGTAGTGACCACCACCTATGTTGACCCTATGTGGGTTTCTTATGTATACTTCATGATAGAAGAAAAGCTAACTCCACCTATTAGAGAGCTAATTAGTATCCACTTAGGAAGGTCATTTTATGGCATTAAGAAGAAAACAATTTAATAATTCACCATGATGTCTTATCTACTAGACTCATTGATGGCATCCACCCATATTCCTGGTGTTAATAATTGGTCCTCCTATAGAAGAATCACCATCTCCCATCTTTACTCTAAGATTTATATCTTTAGGTATGGGGATCATATGTAATTCATTTTTGATCACATATATATGATATTTTTCTAAAGCATCACAAGATAACCCATGCCCAAGATGCACCCTCTTGTCAAAAGATATGTTGATCTCATGGGAGACATTTGGTTTTATCCAAACTGTATTATCCTTAAGATTGAGGGTACCATGACCCAACCATTTAGGTTTCCTATTTGAGTTCCCCTTAAGTTGGATGAACAATAAATTGCATATTAAATTTCACATGTAATTGATAACACCTACAGGGAGAAGAGGAAGTAAATTCTACATCCCTTCCCATTTTTGGATGGGAAAACCTTTATCAGGGACTACAAGAAATTGGACATTGTGTCTAGATAGAGGGATGCCTTCTACTTTTAGAAGGATGAACTAAAATAATGGGACCCAAATAACAAATTTTTCCCTCACTTATAATCAAGGTAGCTAACCAAGGTGTCTTATGAGCACATGGTTGGTCCTTATGACCATTTATATACTAAAGCTACAAACTTTGAGGAGGTCCTTACTAGATGTAGACATCATGGTTTCACACTTGAGCACAAATTACAAAGGGAAGAGAAAGTAGATGGGGAGAGATGGCAAATGAACCCATTTCAATATCATTTGTTTCCCTCCACTTTAAGTATACCTCCAAGTCAGCCACCATATCCAACACTCCATATTCAAGGAGCAGGTGAAAGAAAATTGGAAAAAAGGCTAGGTGAAGACCCTTCATCATCAACCCACCCTCTAAGACCATCTCCCCCAGTAGAGCACATTGATATGGTTGCCTTAAAACCATATGAAATGGTGGATGAGTTCTTCAAAGAACTTATAAAAGCATATGGATCTAACCAAGTGGGTGAGGAAGCCATATTTGAGGAGGCACAAATTGAAGGACCTTAAACAGGTGAAGAAGAGAAAGGAAAAGAAGTGGCATTAGAATTGGTCCCTACCACTCAGAAGAAGAGAGAAGCTAAGATGGCCCTTATTCCTATATCCTCTAAAAGACTAAAGGTAACTTAGACCCATCCCACTAGTGATGTGAACTTATTCAATGATGAATTCCAAATACATAAACATATTATCCTAGATTGGTTCATAAATGGTAAATTCTAAAATGTTCCATCCCACTCTCATTCATGGGCAATCACCAGCACTTCAGGTGTGGACACCCATGATAATATTAAACCTTAGATCAAAGAGCTCATGAAGGAGCAAGAAGAGGGGATAATTATCAAGGCTACAAGAGAGAGTGGTAGGAGAATTAAATATTAGGGAGAATCAAGTAGAGCTAGGATTGAAACCCTAGTAGTAACCAAACTCTTAGAACTAATAGCCACATTTCATTTTAATCTAGATACAATAGGGTTCGAAAGGGTGACAATCAAGAAAGCCACCATTGGCATTGAGGATTTCACATTTCAAAAGGTGGAACCATTTATAGGCCTAACTACTATATAAGGGAAAGCAATAGGGGAGCATCCCATCCATCAAGAAGATGTGGCAAGTTTGGTGGTAGCCCAATTAGTAATGACCTTGGTTGGAATCTAAGGGATGCAATAAGGGATCACTAATCTAGAAAAGGATAAGAAAGACTTGGAAGCATAGGGTACATTTTTAGTCTTTAAGGATGTAGTAAAGTTACATGATAAGTCCTTTAGCACATTTGAAGGGTTGAAGGTCTTGACTTTCATATATATATATCACTCAGTGGTAGAACTCTAGAGATTAGGAAACTGAATTGATTAATGTCCATCACACCAAGTAGGTCCAAGGCATCAAAATCATCAAGTTGAAGCATTTTCATGCCCTCCTAGGAATCATTGAAGATAACATACTATAATTGAGCAACTGGTATGATAGTGTCATCAACCTTTTGGAATAAAACAAGAGTTTAATGGCAAGGAGGAGATCTTGAAGGACCTATTATAAAGACAATCCAAGACCAATGACATAGGCCTAATGGAGGATGAGGAGTTTAGGAAAAGGGTTAGTCTCCACATCTAGATCATTAAGGAAAACTAGGGCTAGTATACCAAGGACAGTTAGAAGGTCCTTATTATCATCATCACATCTAGAAAACAAATTGTAGAGGCCCAATACATCTAGGAACTTAAGGCTAAGGGTCACAATGAATTTGACACATTAGCATGTCAAGAAGAAGATTGTTTGATGAATCTTTCCATAGATTTTGAGCTCATAAATGAATAATACACAAAGGAAAAGAACATCCTTAGATAGTGACTTAGGGTTCCCACAAATTTAGCATAGAATAATATTCTTTTTTTATAATATATACGCTAGTTTGTTAGCATACATTTATCCTTTGTCAAAATTAGCATAAAATCCTTTTGCATTATATCTTTGTATTAAGGATAGTTTTCCTTAGATTGCATGTGGGTATTTTGAGAGGTTAAATGATACACCACCTATGTTTTCTATAAATAGGTTGGGATTACCATTTTGTAAAGGGAGATACTCTAATCAATTTGTATATAAAAGAGCATTTAATACAACTATGGAATTTTGAAAAGATTGTCTATATAGTTCATTGAAAGCCAATATTGTCTCTCAATTGAATGTTATTATCTTAAATTTGAATGGTTCTCTTGATTTTGACCTAAATTTTCTATCATAAGACTTTTAATTTGTGTTAATGCTATATAAACTAAAATTATATTAAGTACACTTCATTTTATTTGCTTTGTATTTGGATGTGCATATGTTATTCAGGTTACAGTAGTAAACTTAGTTATTACTTGTGGTTTATATATCTTCTTTGAAGCTTGCCTGGTTTGTGATGAAATATAATTTTATACTATTTTACACCAAAAATTGGTTCATGTATTGTCAAAGTAATTATAACTTTGTAATAATATTTGAGATGGAAATCTGCAATCATGTTCTCTTTTCTACCTTACCCTTCATTTTTCCATTTTACCTAGTTTAAATATCATTGTTAATATCCATTTATATTAAATTTTAGGCTTGGATTATCACAAATATCTAGACTTTTGTGACTCCTAACCACCAATTTAAATAAATATTTTGGACAGTTCGCATACTCTACTTCTATTCCATTGTAGACATCACAAAATTATCACAAACTACAAATCATACCTTGGATTATTTGAATCCTAAAATGAGAAGTGTTCATCAACACTAAAGAGCACTTGTGAGGTAACTAGAAGCATCAATATTCATATCCTAAAAGTGAAATAATGAAAAATGGTGTTGATATCCTCTATGTGTAGAGAATGGGGTGTTGCAGACCCGAGAAAGATTTTCTTATGCCCATTAGCATGTGAAATATTAACATGATATATTAAGTAGATAATGGAAGTTTTTTAATGTTCTTATCTTTAATTTTTTTAAATTATTTTTGTATTTTAGGGTAAATCCTTTGTGAATGATTGTTAAGAAGGGAAACTAGTCAAAACCCTCCTAAAACACTCATAATGACCCAATAGGAAAGATATTGTTGGTTATGTATAATTTTTTTTGTCCTATTTTTATTTTTTTTAAATGTAAAGGACTCTTATATGTTTATATATGTGTTTTTGGTTTGTCATAAGAGTGAATAGAAGCTACAGGAAACCCCTTGTTTCTCAAAATTTTGATGTAATAAGAAGGGTTGACCAAGTCAAACCATAAAAATTATTGGAAGATGATGTGTAATACTTTTAGTTTTTACCCATATAATTTTTTTAGGCATTTTATGACCTATAATGTGCTAAAATGGTCATGGAATATGGCCTATCTCTAAATGGGCTTAATGAGGAAGATAGTGAGAAAGTTAGGTAGAAGTGAAAATGAGATTAGGGATTCGTTATAGAAGATTAGGGATGGATCCAAATGCATGGGGTAATTTTTAAAGACCTATATAACATTTTCACCTTAAATATAATTTTTTATTATGCACACAAATAATAAAAAAATATGTTCTCAAAGTGACATGTCTAACACAATGAAGTCTATGTAGGGCGAAGGCATAAGATTGGTTTGTAAGGACAGTATTGATATTGAACCTTGTAATATATATATATATATATATATATATAGATATATATATATATATATATATATATATATATATATATATATATATATATATATATATATATATATATATATATATATATAATAAGTATTAATAAAGATCAATAAAACTCATTTTAAGTTCATAAAAGTTTTCACACATGTGTTCTAAATATGGATATTCATGACTATGTTTTTGGAGTTTTATGCATATGAGTGAGAATGATGTTCCTGAGTCCTTTTGCATATATTTGATGAATACAATGAAAATTAAGTTATTATTGAGATATAATAGGTTAATTTTAACATTTTTTTATGAATTATAAACTCCCATGAAGGTATTAAAAGTAAAAGGATTTTGACTTGGTTCTTAAGGCATGTGTGCAGTTTTGAGTGAGCATATGAAGTTGATCAATTTGAGGTATTTTGCCTTGTTTGGTGAATTATAATGAAAATAATATTGAACCTAAGGTAATTTATTTTTTATTCATTTTATTTTTTTATTATGTGTCAAATTTTATTGTATTCATGATATTTTCAAGACATATTTTTTGGTAGTGAAAAGGCCTAATTGCGAGTAGACCTAATTGTGTGGTTTAAGGAGTGAAATGAGATAACTGGTCTTGGAAACCTAAGGTTAGATTATAAAGGGTTTAATTAAATAATTTTAATAAATTTTTAATCCATTTTTATAGTCTCAAGATATTCTAAGGAGGCCTAAGTTAAATGTGTGCTTAGAGAAGGCCTGATTGCATTAGGTATGTATTAGGCCTAATGATGGTTTTGGACCTTAAAGGTAATGACCGACCACATTTAGTGGTTTTTTCAAATTTTAAATGTGTTTTTTGAAATATTAAAATTATTAAAAAAATATTTATAATTTATTTTCCAACCAAGATGGGTGAGATCAAGAGTCAATTATAAAGAGAAGGTCTCATCGGCCTAATTTGACTTGTTAGAATATTGAGGATATGAGCTAGTGATATATATAATTTTTTAATATAGGTAAAGGGGTTAAATATAATAATATATGTTTGTTTAATATTCAATTAATATATAAATATATTTATATAGGTGATGATAAAGAACATATGACCTAATTCTGCCAAGGAAAGGGCTAGTTGAGTGAGAAGGCCTAATAGGTTTTTTCAGAGAGATAAAAGAATGAGAAGACCAAAATAAGTTGGTCATATTAAATTAAGTGAGAAATAAGTGTCAAATTTTGATCATAGCTTCAAGGTATCTAATTTAATTCTGATTTTCCTAAGGGGTTTAGTGCCTCCTTGAAATTTGGTGCTTGATAAGGGACTAGTTGAGTTGGTGCTTGACTAGTGAGGGGTTGGTTCTCCTTATGGGGTTGGTGCCTCACTAAAAGTTTGATTCATTACTTATAGGAATGTATTAAATTTTTTTCATTATAAATTTTCCCACATATATCCTATGTTCTTTTGTTATTTATTTTCATAGATGCTTTTGTATGCATTGGTTAATGTATATATGTGAATGAATGTTTCATGGATGTTAAGTGAAATTAAAGGATTATTTTAAAGCAATTTATTCTCCCCCATTCTCAATAAATATAATTCCAATGTAATGATCATTATTATCACTAAGTTTTTCATATAAAATATCTGTATATGTGTTGAAATGTTGTAGGACCTCAAAAATGGAAATTATATCTAAGACACACTACTTTGGTTGATAAAACTATAGCTATCAATTTTGTTAACCTGACATTCTTTAGGACCACATGTGGACATGATAACATAAATATTAGTGTCTAATATGATCATATATCTAGTATTAGAGGTAGGATAGTATCTAGATGTGTAGCATTGATAAGTAAGTGATAAGCAAAACCACAATTCTTTTATGATGTCTAATAGTGATAGATAAAGAATCAAGGTTAATCAAAGATCCAAAATCATTTAAATGATACTTGTTAATTTTAACTAGTGTGTTTTTTTTATCTTATGTACTATATATTCTATGTGAGTAAATAGTTGCTTCTTAAATGAATTTCGCATAAGATAAAGATAATATGATAGAGAAATAATGAAATATGACATATATTTGAACTAAATTTAAAGAATCATGTATACGTGTTTATGCCATCTTTGAATTCATTAAAAATGAAAGGAAATAATAATGTAATACAATATAAAAAATGTTTCATCAAAAAGTGATAAAATTAATCTATCATTATTATCATGATTATATGAATTACAAATCATAAAAATACAACAATCTAAAATCTGAATGTGGGTCCCAAAAGGCTATAAACATAAAATCTAGGGTTATGATTTTTTTCACCATTCAAATTAATTTAGTTTCACCAAATTATTTAAATTTTAATGGATTTTTTAACTTAGTTGTTAAAGGGTATAAGTATATTAAATTAGGGGAGAGATATACAATAAATATAGACATTAATTTGTGAAAGAATTGAATTAATATAATATTTGTAAAAATAGAAATCAATGACATAAAGAATTTATTAAATAGAAACTGACTAAGATAGATGATCTAGAGGCTAAAATTTGGCACTTAAGTTGATTAGGGTGTCATGTATAGGATCCACGTGTCAAAAATCCTCCTAGATAGTAGCTTGGTACCTTGGATAGTAACACACTTCATTAGTGTCCTACTTTTATCTCTAATTTCCTTGTGTAGGGACTAATGTGAACTTTTGGAATCATCTATGTCTAAGTCTGATATGTATGTTCATATGCAAAAAAATTTGCTTCACTATCTATGACCTATTTTGGATTGATTTATGAAAAAACCCTAGATATCCATGTTTTTAGCATATTTGAATGGCACAAGTATTAAAAGTGTGATTTTATCTAGGTAGGCTAGACATCCTCAACATATTACCATGTTGAGAGTTACCTACATACCAATACCTTGAGATGGGATCAAACACGATGTAGTTTATCCCAATCTAAGTGTTGGTGCAAGTGTAAGTGAATGTTATTATGACTGTTGATTTATGTTCTTTGAATGAGGCTTGAGACTATAAATATTTGTATTCTAATATTAGGGTGGATGTAAATTAATGTATGTATAAGTAGGGTAGAATAGGGATCAATAACCTTGATTGTGTAGTACTTATTCTAAGCTTGTTTATGTATTTTGCATCTAATTTCTATCTAATGGATAAAGGGATAAAATTCATGTACTTATAATGATCTGGTGCTTATTAAGAGTTTTAAATAGGCTTTGGCTTACCCTAGGTGTCTTAATAATTTAAGCTATATATGTTCAGGTTTAAATTTGGCAAAGTAAACTAGTACAATCCCTTGGGCATTATCAAGGGGTGTTAGTGTCTAATGAACCACATTAGTGTCTAAGTGGTATAACCTAAAGCACTAGGGACCTAGATCCCTAGGGTAAGTCTTGGCACTAAATATAGGATATCTATAGATGTATAATGCTTGTAAAAAAGTTGGATAAGGGTTCAAAGAGGACCTAAGATAGGTGTAGGGATAATCTAGGGGTAGAGTGGTCCCAGGTGACACTCCTTGCACTCAAGTGACATTTTATATGACTACAAATACAAATTAGTGTGATATACAAATAAAAAGTGATATTACTTTATTAAATAAATTAGCATGTCATATAATGCAAATATTCTCACAATAGTCATTATATATCCATATAATGTGACACTCAATATTACACTAATTTTCATGAATCTCAAAAATCTCCTAATTCAAACTAATCTAAGGAAGAGTAATGTAATGTTTCTACTTATACACAATTTCAATGTGATCAATTAAGTAAGGATTCTAAATTTTATGTTGATTTTATCTTAGAATGTAATCCTAAGCCATGCAATTAAATTTTTCATTATCCTCTCTTACCAATGTTTAAAGTAGATAATAAATTAAAACCTATGACTAAGCATTTACAAAACACTACTATTCCTACTATTCTTATTCCTATAGGTGTCCTAAAAAATCAATAATACTTTATCTCACTTCACAAACTAGATCATGTTGTGTCACTATGAAAATAATTTTATCTTATGGCAACCCCTTCATGAACCATATATGAGCATATATATACAAAAAAAAAAAAAAATCTTAAACTTCCCTTGTTATATGGTCATGGAGGTCTTTGTATTCATTAAACTTAGCATACACATTATTTTGGATAATGAGGCAATGTTGGATGCGTTTTACTAAAATATTTTTATATTAGTCTCATAAGCAATTTTTCATATTGGTTTTACAATTTATAGTGGTTTATTACTTAGCTTCAAAAGGTAATAAAATGTGCTCTTCTATTATTATAAAAATCATATGGTACCTACATTCACTTTGTAACATTTACAAGGTTTGCAACAAGGCCATGATGAGCTTATCAAAGTTTACATTTTATAATTAAATAATATTTTTCATTCTTTAACTTATCAAACCCACATTTGGAAAATAAATTCATATTTAGTAGGGGTGCCTTATCTCTATTAAAATAAAGACCATGCAAAAAATTTATATTTATTTGAATAAATTATACATGGACATGCTCAAATATGCATGCAATTTCAATTCAACAACATAAA